>BQNB010031635.1:0-25000 GCA_026074375.1 Tanacetum coccineum | reverse complement strand
AGTAAGACAATGACCGAAGCTCAAATTCATTACACTACGACGGAAAAAGAAATGCTTGCCGTAGTTTATGCTTTTGAAAAGTTTCGGCCATATCTTGTCTTATCCAAAAGTATAGTGTATACGGATCACTCGGCTCTTAAATACCTTCTTAGTAAACAAGATGCTAAGCCGAGATTGCTCCGGTGGGTTCTCCTCCTACAAGAATTTGATATCATCATCCGTGATAAAAAGGAACAGAGAATCTCGTGGCCGACCATTTATCTAGACTTGAGAATCCTCATAAGAATGTGTTAGAAAATAAAGACATAAATGAAAATTTTCCTTTAGAAACTCTTGGAGTTATATCTAGTGGAAGTACCCCATGGTTTGCCGATATTTCAAATTTCCATGCGGGGAATTTTATCATAAAAGGGATGTCGTCCCAACAAAAGAAGAAATTCTTTAAGGACGTTAAGCATTACTTTTGGGACGATCCCTACCTTTTTCGGATTTGTTCGGATCAAATCATTCGACGGTGTGTGCATGGCCAAGAAGCTTTTGATATCCTCAAAGCTTGTCATGAAGGACCCACCGGGGGCCATCATGGTGCCAATCTCACCGCTAAGAAAGTATTTGATGCCGGTTTCTTTTGGCCAACCATATATCGAGATGCCCATGCTATGATCAAATCTTGTGATATGTGCCAACGTCAAGGCAAAATTTCACAAAGAGATGAAATGCCTCAAAACGCTATTCAAGTTTGTGAAATCTTTGATGTATGGGGTATCAATTTTATGGGTCCATTCCCGTCTTCACGAGGGAATAAATACATTCTCGTAGCCGTTGACTACTTATCAAAATGGGTAGAAGCGAAGGCGCTCCCCACTAATGATGCTCGAGTTGTAGTAAAATTCTTGAAATCTCTTTTCGCCCGATTTGGAACTCCTAGAGCTATTATAAGCGATCGTAGGACCCATTTTTGTAATGATAAATTTGCTAAAGTAATGTCTAAGTATGGAGTCACTCATCGTCTTGCTACCGCTTATCATCCACAAACGAGTGGACAAGTGGAGGTTTTAAATCGTGGCTTGAAACGTATTCTTGAGAGGACGGTTAATGAAAACCGTGCCTCATGGTCCGATAAGTTAGAAAACGCTTTATGGGCATTCCGTACCACTTTCAAGACACCGATTGGTTGTACTCCTTATAAGCTCGTGTACGGAAAGTCTTGTCATCTACCTATCGAGTTAGAGCATAAGGCATATTGGGCCTTGAAACATGCTAATTTTGATCTTAAAACCGCGGGTGATCACCGGAAGCTTCAACTTAATGAACTTAATGAGCTTCGTGATCAAGCATACGAGAATTCTTTGATATATAAAGAGAGGACGAAGAAGCTTCACGACTCTAAGATCAAAAACCGCATTTTCAATGTTGGTGATCGAGTTTTACTCTTCAATTCTCGTCTAAAGATATTCTCGGGAAAGCTTAAAACCCGTTGGTTGGGACCTTTCACCATCACCCAAGTTTTTCCATATGGAACCGTCGAGTTATCTCAACCCGATGGTCCAAACTTTAAGGTGAATGGTCATCGTGTGAAGCATTACTTTGGAGGGGACATACCATCGAAGGTAGTCCCGGATCTCCAAACCATCCCTATGGACAACTAAATGCGGGGATCGAGTCAAGCTATGTGACTCGGTTACCAAAAATAAAGCGCTTTATAGGAGGCATCCCATGCTTATCCATCTTTCTTCTTTCTTATTACTAATGTGATGTGAAGAGGCTCGTACTCTTCCGATTCTTGTTGTTTGTGCTTGTGATTATTTGTAAGACTGACCCAAAATTTTTGAAGACTCTCGTGTTCGGTGTTTTGTCCCGGTCTACTCGAGCTTCCTAGCCTCTGCTTACCATTAGTTTGGGGAACACCGATATCCTAGAGTATTATCGACTAGCATCTATCTTTTAGCATACTTAATAAACGGCTTAAGATTTTTGTGATACTTTCTCCATGCTCGGATTATGCATTCGACTCTTTGAGTTCTAGTATGGGTTTTGAGCCTTAGACTAGGAAACATCGAGGACAATGTTTAGTTTTAGTATGGGGTAGTATATCTTCAATATGATCTTACCTACTTTTGCTCGTTGTTTTCACGTACCCCGTTTTCCCGCGAAAATTTAAAAAAATTTTATGTAAAAATTTAAAAGTTCAGTAAAAAAAAATGATGAAAAATAAAAAAAATAATGGATGAAAAAAAGAATAAGTGTTTTGACATGAATGTAGGCTTTCCGTTGGAGAGAACATAAATAAATTTTGACCCGGCCGATTTTATATCTTAGCTTTCTTTTTAACTTTAAATAAATTGAAATTTGCTAATCTTTTATACAATGAGCTATAAAAAGTAAGTCTAGCTTGAAAAAGTCAAGATTTTGCAAGTTCTCATAATTGATTTTAAAATATGCAAAGATCGATTTATTTGGCTAAGCATTCACTAGTTTTTTTATTAGAAATTTTAAATTGTGAAGAACAAGAGATGATAGAGTAGAATAAAAATTTAGATGCTAAACGTGGAATAGTTGGATTTCTTTAAAGCTCATAAGTGTTAATTGTGGCTTTTTTCCCATTAGCTTGTTTCACCTTTATATATAATTGTTTAATAAATAGAGTTGTGCAGTTTTTTTTGGTTATAAAAGTTCATAGGCGGTATTTCTTTAGTTCCATTGTGATTAAGATAATATACATTCAGGATATTATTTGGCATACTATATGTATCACATTAATAAATATTTTGCTTATCCTTAAAGAGCCTTAGGGAAATATGGGTAAGTAGAATTTAATAAGTAAATTATAGCCTTATTCATTCCTTAAAGATATTAAGGTAAATGGATGGAAAAAATAGTTGATAAAAAAAATAAGTGTTTTGACACGAATGTAGGCTTTCCGTTGGTGAGAACATAAATAAATTTTGACCCGACCGATTTTATATCTTAGCTTTCTCCTTAACTTTAAATAAATTGAAATTTGCTAATCTTTTATACAAGGAGCTATAAAAAGCAAGTCTAGCTTGAAAAAGTCAAGATTTTGCAAGTTCCCATAATTGATTTTAAATATGCAAAGATCGATTTATTTGGCTAAGCATTCACTAGTTTCTTTATTAGAAATTTTAAATTGTGAAGAACAAGAGATGATAGAGTAGAATATAAGTTTAGATGCTAAACGTGGAATAGTTGGATTTCTTTAAAGCTCATAAGTGTTAATTGTGGCTTTTTCTCCCATTAGCTTGTTTCACCTTTATATATAATTGTTTAATAAATAGAGTTGTGTGGTTTTTTGGTTAATAATTAATTCATAGCAGTTTTTTAGTTCCTTTGTGATTAAGATAAGTATACATCAGGAATACTTAATTTGACATACTATATGTATCACATTAATAAATATTTTGCTTATCCCTTAAAGAGCCTTAGGGTATATGGTGCAAATGAGATTGTTCCATTTATGTCTTAAAGAGCCTTAGGGTATATGACATGAATGGAACCTAAGTAGCCGAATAAAAGCCAAATTTTGGTCGCCTCGATGTGGACTTCATTCTTGATGACATTTGATCTTTTGAAAAGGGCTAGGAGCTAATTATTGCGTTTTAACCGTTCCGCTTTATTTTTTGGAATTATTAAGTATCAAAATAAAGTCTTAAAAAGCCTTCGGGTATATGACTTAAATAAAATCTTGAGATATAAAATTAGGAATAAGGGAGGAAAAGTAATACACAATTAGCTTTTATGAGTAGTGTTAGCATCATAACTTGTATTTTACAATGATCTTGTTTTTAAGCTTGGCTTGGAGAAGTGAAAGTCGGGGACGATAAATTTATCCTTTTGGACACTCTTGTGCTTTTTGTTCCGTGATCCTAAAAGTTATCAATGAATAATGAAAGCAATACATTATGTCACTCATGAATAAGTTGTAAGTTGGAAATTATGAAAATCATAAAAATGGAGAAACGGGGTGTTTTAAAACTTGTGATTTCTTAATTCTCCCCACAAAAGACTTTGCTACTTTTCAAAGGATTAGTTTGGGGAGTTTTTGGAGTATTTGGTTTTAGAGCATATAACATTGCATGAGGACACATAAATCATTTAGTTTAGGGAATTTTGATATGTGAGAAATCACATATCTATTTTATATAAAAAATGACCCTAAAAAGATGAAATAATGCAAATTATGCTTGTATATTGTGTATTTTGTCTTTTGTGATGTGTAAGTTCGGATATTTCAAATACCACATGAAGAAGGCCAAAATGGGACAAAAACGAACATGAGAACGGAAAGAGTACACAAGAGCCGGGTGTTTATTAGCAAAGGTCAATAAAAGTCAACCTTGGTCAAAATTGGAAATTCCTAACCTTTAGACTTTGCTACTTTTCAAAGGATTAGTTTAGGGAGGTTTTGGAGTATTTGGTTTTAAAGCATATAACATTGCGTGAGGACACGACAATCACTTAGTTTGGGGAATTTTGATATGTGAGAAATCACATATCTGTTTATATATAAAAATGACCCTAAAATGATCAAATTGTGCAAATTATGCTTGTATATTGCTTGTTTTGTCATTTGTGATGTGTAGGTACGGATATTGTAAATATCACAAGAAAACGGTCAAAAACGAACACGAGAACGGATAGAGTGCACAAGAGCCGGAAGTTTTCTAGCAAATGGTCCACTAAAGTCAACAATGGTCAAACCTTTGTCAACCACAAAAAGACAAAACTTTCAAAATACCCAAATGAGCCTTAATGTTAAATCAATCTCACCATAAGTCCTTAAATACATAACACCGTTAGTCCTTTAATTCTTATGACTAACGGTCGTTAATTATAACCAAAACCCTTTTAACTTTTTAACCCAGCCCATAACTAAACCAAGCCCAAAACCCTTATAAGCCCAAGTCAACCCCCGTTTTACCCCGGGTCAAACGAAATCTTTATAAATAAAATTTGGGGGGTGGGAAATGTTGTTACTGTTCATTATCTACCCCTAACTTACTGCATCAAAATCATAAGGGTAAAATCCTATTTCCCTTCACTCAATTGACGTGGCTCAAGATACTTAGTACCAAGCTCCAAGCTGGCAAGAATTACATCACCAAAAGCCTTTGATTGGCCAAGCTCTGACAAGGGAATGCCACACGTCTCCAAAGAAACACACTTGAAAGGGAATTTTACACTGAATTTAGTGCAAAAGAAGCACAAGAGGCAAATCAAACCACGGATTGCCATGCTGGCAATCCGTGTAACATTATGATCCAATGGTCCAAGATGAAGATGCCAAATTAGTTATCATCTAAGGGATAAGATTAGAGGAGCGTTTAACCAACTTCAGACCTTCCAGACTTCATATTGCTCTATAAATAAAAGACCTTGCTCAATCACTAAAGGAAGATCTTCATCTGGGAGTAGGAGTTGGATTAAGCATTAGAGTAGCTTTAGGTAGATTATTCGTAGCTTATTTTCTTTCAGTTGATGTATTTTACTTTTCAAAAGCTTGTATTCACTTTCAGTTTTAATAAAATTCAAAGTTCATTTACATTGTGCCTTAATTCTGTCCTAATTTTTAAAACAAATTGGTTTAAATGTGTCCTACTAATAAGCTCAAATAAGCTCATTACTTTCTCAGCTAACCCTTATTAAGCTAAGTTTGCTTCAAGCTTAGCTTAATAAGCTCATTACTCAATTCTCCTAAAAAGGACTTGAATAAGCCAAAGGAAGATAAGTCAGATTTGGATGGAATTATGGACATTAGTCTTAGATTGTTTCATAAGCTTGCATTGTAGATAAGCTCATTGTGCAATCACCGTGTTAGCCTGCAGGTGGAGGTATTAATTCTCTTTACTTTTTCTTTTAAACTGTTTTATTAATTGCTTAGTTAGTGTGCTTATCTTATGCTTTGATATTTGCTTAAACTGCTTATGGATTGTTTATTACTATTTTCCCTAGCTTATATCTGCTTATTGTAGTTATTTGTTGCTTATTTAGTTCATTTGTTAGTTAGAATATCAGTTTACAAATATTTGATATCAAACAGTTAAAAAACCAAAGACAATAGCATAGTTTATTAGCTTATTTTTTTAGCTTATTTGTTTACTTAAATTTGCTCATTAGGTCTGTTAGAAGCTTACAACTATCTGGTATTTTTTTTTGGGCACATTTTGTTGCCTTAAATTCATTTCATGTGGTTAATGTGGATTTTAAGGATTTAAAGGGGTGTTTGGCTTATGGCAGTACTAACTAGAGTTAGTACTGTCCATAGTCTTTTGTACCTTGAAATTAACTTTCAACTTCATATTTAGGTTTATGATAACTGGATTTAAAGTAGTTGTTAGGTTTAATCAGGTTTAGTCAAAGTTCATTAGTAGTTTTTAGCATCTGTGATAATAAGTTCAAGGATTTATGCATTTTAAGCTCAATTCAGTTCTAGCTGTTTCATAGCCCCTTTAGCTATTATCTTAGTGTTTTAATGAATTATTAAATCAAAGTCTTAATTCTGCTTAAGTTAGGTTTATAGATGTGGTACACCTTTTTAAAGTGCAAATGCATCAGCCCGTTAAAAGAGCTTTTGCACTTTCAAGTTCAAAATCAGTGAGTAAAAGTAGTTATTAGATCTTGATATTCGAGAGCCAATAGTAGTTTATAGGTCATGTTTATTTGTTTGAGCTTCATTTTATAATAATTTGCTATTTGTTAATCTGTTTTTAAGCTTTAAACAGTACTTTTGTTCTTTACAAAGTAAAAAGAAGAATCAGTTTTCACTGAGTCAACAAAAGGTCTTTTCAATTAGCATTTTTCATAGATTAGTTATATTTCTATACTATTTTTTTTATTGTGTTTATAAGTAGTTTTTAAAGACCGAGCTTTAAGTAAGATAGGATTATTGTCTATAAGGATACATTTGCTTGTTGAAATTAAGCCAAAGTTGCTTATTGGTCTGTTTGTGTACTTGGTTTATGCCAAATGGCTTAATTGATTTTTCTTAATGGTGCTCTTTTTCTTTATTTCTTTCTCATGTGTGCTCGTTAGGTTAGTCATTGGGTTGTAGGAAGCTTGTCTTGCTTAGGTTTTAGATTATTGTAGCTTAAGTTTTCGTAATTCTTGTTTTAAAAAAACAGCCACAAAAAGTCCACTAGTTATATCTTTCAACTCTAAGCTCATTTTTGGCTTTATGATTAGCTTTTAGAAAAAGTTTCTTTCATAAATTTTGCTTATTTTTATCTGTTTTACAAATTTGTGCAAAAAGTTTTCAAAATAAAAAAATTGCAAAAAGTTAAGCCATGGGGTTCGAACCCATGACCTAGCCTTTAACACACACTCGTCCTTTCACAACACACACAAACCATCTCTGCCCGTTGGACTTTTCTGTCATAAGTTCTATCAGTTATTCTTTTTTATTGCTTGTTAACTATTTTGCTCTATCAGCTTAGTTAAGCTTATTTTCTTGCTTATTTGATTAGCTTTTTAGCTTCTTTTATTTTTCCTAAGTTTTAAATTGTTCAATTTAATTTCCAATATTTTTTCAGATTTTATTAAAATAGTTTATTATTTTTTAATAATTAATTTTCATTAAAAGTGTTTTTAATTCATAATAAAAAAATATAAAAGTCAAAAAATTAAAATTCTTTTTCTGAAAATTTTATTTTGTCATTTAGGATTTATAAAAATTAGATTTGAAGTTGTAGGGCTTAAATTTGATGTAGTTGCTTAAATGTCGCGTTTCTTTAATTCCCGTTTACGTTTTAATGCTTAGTGTCTTAATTTTATTTATTGTTTACTTGTTTTCCTTTTTTTTTTTTTTCCCTGTTTTTGTGTACATTTATCTACTTGTCATTTATATTTAGTAGGATTTAGAAAACCCAAATCAAAATTCTTTGAAACTATTCAAAACGCGCGATCACGAACGTTACCGATTCTCAATTCGCACTTCGTCGAGGGAAAACGACCCGGGAGGCTTTTGAGACTACTTTGGTTAAATGTTTGTTTCTAGAACCCGACGGAAAATACTTACTATACTATAATTGACCTATCCTTATAAACTTATATATTATATTATATATAGTGTGTTCGAAAAGGGATCAAGCTTTCAAAAATATAAACGAATCGAGCTCGAGCTCTGGCAGGCTCGGGCTCAGCTCGACTCGTTTCTACCCTTATATCTAATGTGCCACTAGAAAGCCTAGAAAACCAATGGAATTAGTGCTTTAGAAAGCAGAATTAGAAAACCTATAGTGATTGGTGTTGTGATTGCAAACATGTATAAAATGGGTGTGGGCAGAGTTAGTTATGCTAGAGTACTAATAGAGGTATCTGTTGATAGAGAATTTCCTGAAATGATAGAAGTGGTGTATAGAGATGGACAAAAAGAGTAAATATGTAGAAAAACTATCAAATTGACTGTATGATTGGAGCTAAAAAAAGTGTAATAATCTATTGTATTTTGGGTCATTCAACGTATAGTTGTGAAAAAAATTGTGACACAAGGAAAGAACATTGAAAGCAAAATCAATTGTGAGAGTCCAAAGGAAGTGTCTAAAGATGGGATAAAAGCTCCTTGCTATTGATGAGGGTTTAATTAAAGTCAAAAACAAGAAGAATGGAGGTATTGGGGAAAAAGTGAAAAGGCCTAACTACAAACCCAATATTCAACTACAAAAATTTAGAGTGAACAAACAAGGAAATAACAAAGATGCTGCAAAAAAATTCTTTTCAACCTAAGGATAAAAAAGATAAAGAAGGGCAGAACAGTGGGAATAAAACTCCTACTTAAGAGAACAAAGGGAAAGTGAAGGACAATAATGGAAAAGAAGAAAAATAAGGTAACATGATGTTATCCGGCTGCTCATGCAATGGAAGAGGAACATTCAAATAATTACTCATTATGCTTGAACTGTACGATGTGAATGAGCAGAGTAAAACTAAATGATATGATGAATAAGGAGATAGTGGATGAGTCAGGTTACCAATGAAGATGTCTATTGGGGATTGAAATCATAAGACGTTATGACATCTAAAAGATATGATGAATAAGTGAGATAGGGATGAGTTCAGTACCAAAGGAAGATGTCTGTTGAGAGGATGAAATCATAAGATAGGACATTGATATGGTAGCTTATTATAAAAAAGAAAGAGATATTGGAGGATAAATGGAAGGAAAGTGTAGAGAATACCAATTCAAATGAAGAGAAAGATGTGTATAGAGATGATATTGGTACACCTCAGTGTATGGATGGTGATGATGCTATAGGAATCGACAAAGGGGTATTGGAGGAGTGTTAATGATGGTCATCAAATATGTTAATATGGATTTTCAAATTGGTTCTTGGAATATTAGAGGTCTAAGTACCTCTAATAAACAAAAAAGTGAGAAATTGTATTTTAGAAGAAATTTTTACAGGTTTGTGTTGTGATTGAAACCCATGTAAAGACTAAAAAGCAGCAAAAGACTAGAGATAGAATTTTTGGTAATTATAATTAGTGTTCAAATATGAAATACTATGACAAAGGGTGCAGAATCATGATTGGATGGAATAGTGAAGATATTAGTGCGGATGTTATTCATGTTGCAAAGCTGTCTATGTTATGCAAAATGGAATATATGAATGTCAAGATTAAAGTGTGATGACATCAAATAACATCACTTTTATGGCATCATTTATCCCATGTAAATAACTCATTTTATATAATTATTGCATGAATTGGTACTTAATCGTTTATATTTGAGAATTGCAATAATTATGAAGTACTTTGTCAAGATTAGCTAAAAGGCACGCATTCTGGAGCTTAACGACAAAATTTGTAGAATACTATTTGTCATTCTATGCACCTATATCCATCAAGGGAAGATTACGGCGTATCTGTGCTGCACTTCACAAGAATCTAGAATACAAAGACCTATACGACGTATCCAGAAGATTCTATACGCCGTATCTAAAGATATAGTAATTAAATATTCTGAAGATATTGAACGTGGTCCTACTCCAGGAAACCACAAATTAATCCATATTTGACCTCAACCAATTACGGCGTATCGACAAATCCAGACACTAAAATTAAAAACCCTTAAAAACGAGGTTTTAGGTGTTGGTCTTGATCATATTTTTTGATACCAAACACAAAAGTCCGATTTTCAAAAGACATAGAAGAGCAGAAGGGTCAAGGAACAGCATTTCTAATTCCTTATGAATACACCTGTAATCACTATACTATTTATAATCATTCGATTTTGTATCATTGTTTACTCGGTTAGTTTACCTTGGTTGATTGATTTTTCTTTGTTTTATTACAATGGTTAATGGTTATACCTTTTGGTATTAGCAATGTTTGTGAAGATTTAATTGGTTTGGTTTATTTAATCGAAATGCTTAATTTATATATCGGTTGTTGGTTATGGGTTTTATTCATTAAATTTTCTACTTGTTTATGTGCTTAAGGATGGACACATCATTCAACTTGATCTAGGAATGCATATTATCTCGTAGCTAGATGCCATGATGGCTCTCCATATCCGCCAGTTTATATTTAGGGCTAATAGGATCACAAATATTGACCTATCTTTACCATTCATTTATGTGAACAAGTTGGACTAGCAGGTAACCTAGGATCAACAAATAACGTACTGATTCCTTTGGTAAAGACTCGGACAGTGGAATGCTAGTATATAAAGAGCCGTTAAGCAGTAAGTGGGTAAAGTCTCCATGAGCTAGGGTTTAATAAGATCATCATTATTAATCTCCTAAGATAGATTATAATCAGCAAATAGGATACTTCATACGGATGCGTTTAATTGTGATGGAATTCTACGTGTCTAGGTTCTAGGAAGAAGTACCGCCTAAATCTTGGAATAATATGCCGCCTCGAGATAAGCACTCATTGCACTAAAATAAACAAACCTGCATTTTAATTGGATTAATCATCGGTTAATAACAATTTCTCTATATGTTGGCTAGACGCTCTTCTACTTTTGATATTCTGCTTGCGTGTGTTATCTGTTTTTAAATTGATTTAATTCACCACAAACTGTGCCAGGTCTCTCAGACTAACCCCCCACCTTTTTCTGTTGAGAACTAAGTTTAAGCATAGCTTTAATCTATAGATTAGAATTAAAATCATTTTAAATTAACTTATTTAGTTAACCAAATTATTGATAGAACATATAAGATTAACGCTTCGCTCTTAGTGACGTTACCCTACTTACAACGGAAGCTACATCTGATGGGTACACTGCCGTTAAGTCGTTGTTTTAGGTAAAGTCGACAAATTTAATAGTAAAACTTGATAACTAAAATAACAACCTACACGATGACACATCAAGTTTTTGGTGCCGTTGTCGGGGAACGAAGTTGTTTAATCTTTATTTTATTTAATAGTTTGCTTTTAACCTTAGATTAACTTAACCCCTAGTATTAATGTAATTTAGATTAGTATAAAATTCTGTGTATTTATTTTGTTTTCTTGTGTATTTGTTTGTTTTGTTTGTGTGTTTGTTTTGTTTGTTTTCTATACATTGTTCTGGTCGATAAAAATGATACGGCGTATTATTTAATTGTATACATCATATCTAACTTTTCTTAACAATACAGTGTATTCATGTTCAAAGGATCATACTACGGAGTATTCAAAATTCATTTGAATCCAGTGTATTGATCATCTGATACAGCAGTAGAGATAAGTTTTTCATATTTGAACTTTGAGCTTAAATTTCTCTATATGCATTTTCCGAAACTGGTTCTAATGATGATTTTTTGGTTATTTTCAGTAGCAATGACAAAAGTGATTAAGGAAGAGTACGAAAAACTTAGATTGCTCAAGATCGATGATGATTTGTTCACTTATGACACACAACTGGGGATGATCTTCAATGAATTTAACATATTAAGCGAAATTAACGATGACTTGTTTACTTTGGAAATTGAAGTTCCTATGTAAAAAATAAAACAAATGAATAAGCTAGATACAACACCATAAAGAGAAATGATAAAGGCACATGATAACATAAACTGGGAAAACCACAAGGCCCGAAGGGGTGCAAACAAAGCACCATCAAAACGGACGATGGTAACAAAACCATCGCCAAGTGTTCAGGACATTACACATTTAAAAAAGTTGGCTAAATCTAACAAACTTAAAGGCCAAGCTAAATACTAGCAACTAAGTCATCAGAAGCATGCTCAAGAGGCACTTGGTCTGCATCGTCATTGGCAATAGACGGAGCAACAGGAGCAGAGGTAACCGGACGAATATGCTTGTCCGGTAAGATCTGAGTCATCTCAGAAAGAGTACCTACGGAAGCCGCAACAATTTTGTCAAGAAAGGGAAAATGTGTAGTAGGAAAATTAACCAAAGCTTTGTCGAAATCAGCCTTGGCACCAATATGGATGTTAGAAACTTTCTGGGCAGCCACTCAAACTTAGCATCGGCACGCCTCATGCATAATCCCTTTTCAACACCATAATTTATGCCGAGAGATGCAATATGAGCAAGAGCAGCGTGAAATTCATCACTCGATAGCAACTTCCAAACAAAACTCTCCACACCAGAACCAACAAACCGGGCAACCTCCTCCCTTAAACCATCTGCAGATCTTATATCCTTGGAATTTGGCCTTCGCCAAATCTAGTTTGATTATGCAATCTCTTAAACAAGAGCCTGGTCTGATAACTTAGCATGGGCCTGAGACAACTCCTCTGATAAACCTTGATTGTGTGAATACACATATCCATTTTATATCAAAAATGGCCCTAAAAAGACAAAATTGTGCTTAAAATGCTTGAACATTGCTTGTTTTGTCTTTGTGATTGTGTAGGTACGGATATTACAAAACACTCAAGAAAACGGTGAAAAACCGGACAAACACAGACACGAGAACGGAATTGAGTACACAAAGAGCCGGGAGAATGCTATCAAAAGTCAATAGTGGTCATCTACAGTCAAACTTAGCAAAACATGATCAACACAAAAAGGATAAATCAAAAAATTCCCAAATCAAGTCACCTCAAAGTTAAAAATTACAAAATATCCCTAAAACATACCGGTGTTAACTCTTATAAGTGTATTGGTTTACACAAGTAACTTCCTTACACAATCCAAGCACGAGCCCAAATCCTACCCAGGCCCAAAATCCCTTTATAAGCCCAGGTCAAACAAGTTATAACCCGGGTAAAAAGAAAAAGTCAAACATCCCTTTTATAAAAGGAATTTACGCGGGAAAATTTAGTTATTACTATTCACCGTCTTCTTCCTTTTACCACGAGGTCAAAATCAAGGGGCAGTGCAAAACACTAAATGACAAAAATCCCCAAAAATCCAAATCAGTCCCTCAAAGTTAACCAAATTACAAAAATAATCCCTAAACCCTTACGGTGTTAACTCTTTTTTATAATAGTTAACACCCGTTAACCACTTATGACAAACCATGGCCCATTTCCTTTTTATAAAACCAACAGCCGACCCAAAAACCTTTATAAGCCCAAGGTCAAACACGAGTAAAAAGAAAAAAAAGTCAAATCCCTTATACAAGTTTTTACGCGAGAATTTCTGTTGTTACTATTTACTGTCTTCTTCGAGTTTTACCAAGCTCAAAACAAAGGGCAAATTGAAATTGGAAACGTGGCTTGGTAATTCAAGGGTCGAGTTCCAAGCTGGCAAAGTTATACATCACCAAGCCCTCTCATTGGTGGAAACCCACAAGGGAATCATACGTGGTCTGACAAGAAAGCACAAGGAGAGATAGATTTTACACTATTACGACTCACAAAAGTAGCACAGCATGTCACGTCACGGATTGCCACGCTGGCAATCCGTGTGAGCTAAAGAATGATCCAACGGACAAGATTATGATCCAATAATTACTAATCATTGGAAGGCCAGGATGAAAAGGAGCATGCAAAGGCTAGAAACTTAGAAGATTCTCCTGGCAGCTATAAATAAGACCTCCTCACTCACTCTTGCATATCTTTTTTTTTCCCGTTTTTAAGTAGTTAGAAAAGTTAAGATAAATTTTCATTCTTTAATGTAATTTTCTCTTGTAATTTTTAGTTTCAAAGTATTGTAATCCATTTTAAGCATTAATAAAATCATAGTTTCAGTTTTAATCACTTGATCTTACTTATAAGCTATAAGCTTTTATAAATCTCAAATGATTCTGTCAAACTGTTTCATAAGCTACTCACATAAACTCCTATTAAGCTCTTTGAGTCTCTAAGCTCAAATTGAGCTATTATAAGCCATCTAATTTACTCAAACCTTTAAAATCAGTTAGTTACCTTTGCTTAAATTGGATCTGAGACTTTTGGAATTATGAGCTAACCATAGATGAGCTCATGAAGACTTTACTGGCTTATTTTCAAATAAGCCAGAGCTTGTAGACAGCTCAATTAAGCCCTCGTTGCCTTTGTTTAGCTAAGGCTATAGTAAGTTTTCATTTAGCTTTTCTGTCTTAATATTCTAGCTTAATAACAGTCTTATTTTGTACCTATTGCTTGCTTCTTCTATTTAGGTGTTAGCTAGATATTCTTAAAATGTTTGCTTATATGCTTTTATTTACACTTCAAGGTTTAAATCTTAGTTTTAATCTATTTTATATAAACTGTCATAAAAAACTAAAAAATATTATCATATGCTTTAGATCTAATTATGTCATAAGAGTTTAGAAATAATGCCATTAGTACAGTTTATAACAAAGTTTTGTTTGAATCTGGTCTTGAAAATTAATCATTAGATTTTCAAAATTGCCCAGCTAAGAATAAGGTTATGTATTATAAAGTGGTGTTTGGCAAAAGTACTAACCATAGGTTTAGTACTGTTTGAGGCATTTGGTCTTAGGAAATTTGTTATTTTAACTTCAACCATTTTAGTTTGTTTAATCTAAATTTATAGATCTAGATAGAGTAAAGATAGCTTTTCATAATTTATTTAATATAAGTTCAATCTGTTTGTTGCTTTTATAATATAAGCTTTTGAACTATCTATTTTCTTTCATTTTTTTTCTTTCTTAGCTCTTAGATGTGTGTTTTTGGAGTGTTAAAGTAGTTCTTTAAATCTGCATTTGCTAGTTTTAGCTTTGGTACATTTATCTTGTCAACTGCATCAGCAGGAAAACAAGATAAAAGGGCAAATTCTAGCTAAAAATTCAACAGGATATAATTAATAGTAGCTTTTAAATCAATACATAGTACTAGCTTATAGGCTACTCTAGGTAGAATAGGGTTTAATTTAGCTTAATTAGCTTAATTAGCTTAATTTCTTATATGTTTTTAAGCTTTTATTTTGTCCTTTGTCTTTTCTAAAAAAAACAAAAAACTCAGATCATGCTGAGTTATTCAGCTGTTTTCAAATCCCTTTTTCAATAAGCTCTAGTTTTCAAAAGTTGATTTAAAAAGCTTTTTCAAGAAGACTTTTAGCTAGTCTTTCAGAAAAACCAAGTTCCATTCATTAAAGTTCTTGTTTAGTTGCTTAATTTTAAGCTCAAAGTGAGCTAAAGGTCTGTTTGGTTTTTAAGTTTTTTATTTATAAGAGCATTATTTTGATTTCGGCATATGGCTTATAACTTTGGATCTTATTTCTTGTTTCTTAGGGTATGGCTAGGTATAAAAATTAGCTTTTAAGTTCTTAAGTTTAAGCTTATTCAATATTTAAAAGTATTAAATTCTAAGAAAAAGCCAAAAATAACTTAGTTTAAGTAATCTGTTAGGATTTAAGCTATTTTTCAGCTTATTAAGGGCTTTTCATGAAAAGTTGCTTTTATTAAAAATGCTTATTTTTAGGAGCTTAATAACTTTGCTTTTATAAGTTTTTTTTAAAAAGGGGAAAGTGGAAGTCGGGGGTGAGCAAGACTCGAACCCCCGACCTCAACACTTTCAACCCTTTTATAACACACACACCACACTCACTACCATTGCGCCCTTGGGTCTTTTTCGTTATAACCTTGCATCATTAATTCTTTATACACGTTTTAGCCTTATAAGCTTAAAAGTTTGGAGCTTCCTAATGCAATAATTATTACATTTATACAAGTATTTGAAGGTATAATACACTTATAGATGACCAAATCTTTTAAAAATGGTTGTTGTGTGTCCCTAAAATGATTAAAACACTATATTAGTTTAGTATTTTTAAACATTTATTTTCATTAAAAACTTTAAAAATCATAAAAAATAGAAAAATAATCAAAAAAATATAAATCTTTTTTAGAAAATTTTCTTTTATCATAAAGTTTCTAGAAAAATTAGTTTTGCTTTCGTAGGGTCTAATTTGCAAAATTTTGTTTTTTAAACGGGATTCGTTCCCGTTCTCGTTTTTCGTATTTTAAAGCTCATTTCAAATCCGTTTTTGTTCTAGTTTTCTTTAAACTTACTTTTTAGTCAATTAGAGTCCATTTAAAAAGAAAATTTTATTTTAGGTTTAATTTTTAGAAATTTAGTTTTTTTGTCCTCCGTTTAGGGTTCCCGTTTTGCGTTTTTAGTTAATGTTTGATTTCCCGTTATTTGTTTTCGTGCTTAGTTGTTATCATTTGCTTATTTTAAATTGTAGAGGTAGGTAATCAAAGCACTCTTTGTTTCCAATTCAAATAATTGTCCGAACAACAAACGTGGTTTCAATTTCACAAATCGTTGGGGAATTACGACCCGGGAATCATACTTTCCGGTTAATATACGTATTATATTATATATATTTTTGAAGATTTTCCTTTTTACCTCTGTCCTCAAGGGTAATTTGGTAATTTTCCATGATTTTATATATTTTATATTTTACGTGTATAGAATTGCTAAATCAATGCCCTTATAAAATTCCTTCTCTACACATAAATGACACTTCTCTTAATTTAGAACTAAATTCGTGTCTTCACACCTTTTTAGCATTTTTTCTAAATTAGAAAGGCAAGAAGCAAAACTATCCCCAAAAACTGAGAAATCATCCATAAAAACTTCCATAGTCTTTTCGATCATATCATGGAATATGGCCATCACACCTTGGGAAAGTATACCGGGAGCATTACACAATCCTAAGGGCATGCGGACGGAAAGCGAAAAATTTCCATAAGGCATGTGAAAGTAGTTGGTTAGGATAATTAAATCACCCCTTTTTATACATGTAAATAAATATATATATATACTTATAAATTATATAAGTAGGAGATAACTATCCCCCCCCAAACCTCAATTATATAAACCGGAAGTCTGAATTCTCGGTCGTTTCCCCATCGTGAGATGATGGAAAGGTCGAATGACGGTATGATATCGATGGCTTGAATAAAACAAATTTGGGAAATGGGTTTTCTAAAACTACCGGAATATTAAAAAATTTAACACTAAAAACAATTAAGGGCACTAAAATTAAACTAAAAACGCAAAACGAGAATCCTAAGAACGCGCTAAATTATCAACTATATCAAAATTAAGCCCTAAAAATGCAAACTTAGTTTCTAAACCTCTAAAATGACAAAAGAAAATTTTCTAAAAAAAGATTTATATTTTTTTTGCTTTTCAATAATTTTTCATGAATTAAAAACTAAATTAATCTATTTAAAATCCTAGAAAATAGCAAATTAATCTCTAAAAATTCCAAAAAATGATTTTCTACCTTAGAAAAGTCTAAAATATGGTAAAAAAACTCAGAAATCTAAAAGTGGTAAAAATGAAATTAAAAACTAATTTAAAAAGCTTAAAAATGAAATTAAAAATCTAAAAGTGGTAAAAATGATTTTAATGCTTGTAAACCTAAAAGTATTTATTCTAAAACCAAAAACTATTTTTTTGTAATTTTCTGAATTAATTTTCTATTTTTTTAGACTTTTTAAAATTTTATCTTTTGAAAAATTATGAAAAATTGCAGGAAAATCCTAAAAGCTATAAAAATCCTAGGAAAAATAAGCTGGTTAAGCCAGCTTATCGAATAAGCTCTAAAAAGCTAAAAATAAGCTGCGAAGTCTAATGGGCTTAATGGGCTTAAAAAGGTGGTAAAAGGATTGATTGTGCAAGAGTTGATGGATGAGCTATTGTAGCAGAGTTGGTTGAGTGTGGGGAGTTAAATATATTGGGTTGAGGGGGTTGAGGTCCCCGGTTCGAGCCTAGGCTCACTTGGGACTTCCCCCTTCCCCAATATATTTTTTAAACGCCATTTTTTTCAACTTTTTAAAGAGTTTAAAAATAAGAAACTTTCACAAAACAACTTTTTATAATAGCTAAAAATAAGCTCAGAATAAGCAACAAAAGGTGACAGATTACTTCAAAAAGCTATGACACTTGCTTTAGCTTTTTAAACTCAAATAAGCAATCCAAAATGAAAAATAAGCTAAAGCAGATACTCAACTACTCCTAATAAGCAATTTTGATCAAAAATAAGCAACTAAATTAAGCTAAAATGACATATTACTTCAAAAAGCTATGACACTTGCAAAATTTTAAGCTAATATGCAATTAAGCTCAAATAAGCTAAGACCTGAAAGAAATAAGCTAAACGGGATTCAAACTAACCTAATATGCTAAACTACCCTAAATTAAGCAAATGCAATAAGCAAATAAGCTTAAATAAGCAAATGAGCTTTTTAGCTCACAACTGTTAAGCAAACAGCTAAAAGGGGTCACTTTTGGGCTTAAAAATAAGCCATTAAACAGATCCTTATGGATCTGAGATTTATATCCCTAAAACTTTTTGAACAATAAGCTTTCTAAATCAACAAATAGAAAACAGTTTGAAACACAAATAAGCCATCAAAAAGCGTAATGAAAAAGCTATCTCACACAGAAGCAACACTTAGAAAATTTTCACAATCTTGACAAATCACTACTTTTGAGCTTATAAATAAGCAAACAATCAAAACCTTATGAAATTAAGCCTTTTGACTATATAACCTACAAACAGATTAAATTTAGACCTCAAAGAACAAGAATCAACAATCAAAAAGCATTTTGAAATTCACAATAAGCCACAACAAGCATTTAAAAAAGCAATTTCTCAAAATTTTCAAAAACATAGCAATTTTTGATAGTTTTGGCAAAAAGACACAAATGACAAATGCAGACAATATGACTATGATTCTAACCTGTTTTAAGACATGCATAAACTCAAAAAATATCACAAAACTATAATAAGCAAAAGCATAATCAAATAAGCCAATACAATAAGCTTTAAGTTAACAGTTTCAAACACTAAACTCTTAAAACCTTACAAATGAGATTTACCACTTCACTTAAACAAACTAAATTTTTGGACTACTTATAGCTAAACTAAACTGACTCAAGTGTCAAATTGCTATTTTGACCCATTTTAACCCATTAAAACAGTTAAACCAAACACCCCTTTAAGTTTATGAAACCTTTTTAAAACTTGATTTAGAATGATTTAAGCCACAAACAACCAAGACCGGATGTTAAATAAGCTATATTATCAATATTAAGCATATCTCAATAACAAATAAGCACTCAAATAAGCTGAAACAGATTATGCAAGTTTGTTTATAGCTATTTTAAGACGTTTATAAGAAACTTAAAACAAATGATTTATAAACTATAAAACAAGCATAATAAGCATTAAACATCATAAGCAAACACAAATAAGCAAATATAAGCAGACAATAAGCATAAACAAACAGTTGAATAGTAAATAAGCTATAAATAGAAAAATGAAACTTACAAAGGCCCTTGCTCAAAACAGGGCAATATAGAGCTCAAAGAGGTTTCTACTAGCTCTAGCTTATAAAGATAAGCTAGCAGTTATCAATAATAAGCCCATACGCAATTTGGTCTTGTCATCCATTAAGCTGTGGTATTTAAGGGTGATAAATTTTTTTGTTTTTGTAAATTTTTTAAAAAACTTTATATATAAATGAAAACAGTTTAACAATATGATTAAATAAGTTCTTATAAAAGGCTTATGCAAGATTCTTGATAGCTTTTAAACACAAATGAGTAAAACGGGATTTAAGATAAAACTTTAAATTTCATTGATTCATAAAGAAAACCTTACAATATTAAAAAGTTATAATAAAAACAAGCTGAAAATTACAACTAGGTAAAAAAACTTAAGAAAAACTAACTGCCAAATGGCTTACAAATGAACCCTATTTATACTAAACTAAGGAAGATTCTAGGAGGTGTGCTTCTTTGCTGAGAGGGCTCAAGCCTGTGTTTCTTGTGTGAGAGAGGTCACAAATCAATCATAGCCATCCAATTTGAGTAGTGTCCAAGTCATGTCATTTCCACCCATGATCTTTTTGTCCTCAATCCTTGACGAATAGAAATGCAAGGAATTGCCAAGGTGGCAATTGGTGGGATAAGGTGTGAGGTGTGTAGACAACGTAGATAAGAAAGGGGAACAGTGTTGGGGTGAATTGGACGGGTAGTGGAGATAGGGTAACTGAAGAAGATGTACAGTGTTCTCGGGTTCCATTTTGAAGTTTGGGAAATGGCAAGAAAGGCCCCTCAAGGTGCATAAGTGGTTACAACCACAGTCCTTGAGGTTTGCATATTTGGTCCTTGGAGTTTGGGTTGGGATTGCACCTTTAGTCCTTTTAGGGACTAACAGTATTAAATTATAAAAGGGGTAAGGGATAACGGGAGTTATAAGGGTATTGGGTTTAGGCTTTTTGATTGGACCGGGGGTTATAAGAAAGAAGTGTTGGGCTTTTTTTTAAGGTTTAAAGAGCTAATTTTTAGGTTTTTTCTTTTTTTAACTTTGTTGGTTCTTTTTTTTTTTGTTTTACTAATTTTTTGTTTTGTGTTTTGTTTTGTAATTAATTATAAGGGGCTGACCTGGGCCCACTAGTTGGGTTACGGGGGGGCTACTTTGGTAATTTAGCTTTTCGGGTTTGGTTTTTGATGCTCTTTCCAATGCCTCATCCCGAGGTTGACTTTGACTTTTTGACTTCTCACGGTCTTTCCATTCTCGTGCTCGGTTTTATCATTTTGGCTTCTATTTTTGTCATTTTCTTGGATATCCATTACTTGCATAATACAAATGCAAAACATACAAATACAATGTATTTTTGGTACGTTTTAGTCATTTAGTCCTGTTTAGTGAGTCAAGGTATGTCGTAAATTAAACACATATCACCCAGCTTATTTTTCTTAGGATAACCTTTGTTCAAGCTACTTTTGCTAATTTTTTCAAGCATTTTATAATTATTTTAGTATTTTTAATCATTTAATTTCAGTAAAATCATTTTTAATTCATAATAAATTATAAAAAAGTCAAAAAAATTAATTCTTTTTTAGAAAATTTTCTTTAATCATTTAGGACCTAGAAAAATTAAATTTGCATCCGTAGGGTTAAAATTTTAGAATTTCAATTTTTAAAGAACGGGATTAGAATCCCGTTCTCATTTTTAGTGTTTTAAGCTTTAAGTTGCTTTTGGTTTTTAGGTTTTCTTTACTTTTATTTGCTTATTATTAGTAGAATTATAATCCAAACCCAAAAACTTTAAAATCATTCAAAAACGCGATCACGAACGTATACCCGATTCTCTATTCGCACCTCGTTGGGAAACGACCCGGGGGATTTTAGATCTTACTTTGGTCAAAAGTAATTTCTTTGAATCTTTTGGAATACGTATACTATATATTTGATATAATTACCCCTAAAAAAGGCGGGTTATCATATATAATAATTTTGTAGCTCTGAAAAATACTTTCTCCAACTGTAAAGTCTTTTCTATTTTTGTTTTTAGTGTTAGTCAACAAGCCCTTCAAGTATTTAGCATATTTTGGCATTTGCATCAAAGACTCAACAAATGGGATGTTGATGTGCAATTGCTTTAATCTCTCCACAAATTTCTTGTGTTGAGCTTCTTCATTCTCATTCCTCAAGCGATTTGAATAATTGATAGGTGGTCGATCATTTCAACCACCGGCTCTGGCTTTAGCAACACATGAGATGAAGTGGGTGCATTATCCACTCTAACTTCCTTTTCCTTCTCCTGCTCAACCTTCTTTTATAAAATAGGAAAACTAGGATACTGATTCGTCAAATAGTATACATATAAAATAACACAAATGCAAATCTCAACCAAATGCCCTTACCAAGGCAAAAGGTCAAAATCTACACAAAGAGATTAAATATATAAGAATCAATTATAAAAAGATTCCGGAAGAGATATTCCCGGGTCGTATGTCCCAACGAGGCTGCAATTGAAAGTTATCCTGGTTTGATGAGAAATTGAATGATGAAGAATATATGATGGAAACACTGATATAATTACAACTAAAATTAATTAAATAAAACCTAATTTAATCTACGGGAAACAGATATAGGAAATGGGGATCTTAAAAACTACGGGAAACAAAATTAGTTATAGGGAAATCCTAAAATTAAATCTATACTAAAATACGGGGAACAGAATCAGGTATCGGGAAACCTAAATACTAAAAATTAAGAAAATAAATGCTAAATTAAATTAAAAATCAAAATTAAATTCTAATTAACTTAATTTGAAAAATAAAGAAAACTAGAACTAAAACGGAGGTCGTTTGAATGTAAAACGAAAAGAAACGGTAAAACGCACCCGGTAAAACGGGTCTAAGACTGAAATTTAAGAAAAATTAAGCCTACACTAAATTTTATATTTTTCCTAGACACTAAATGACAAAAGAAAATTTTATAAAAAAGAAAAATATTTTTTTATTAATTTTTGGATTTTTTATGAATTTTCTAAGATTTAATTAATTAACAAAAATAAACTTTTTCTAAAAATTAACACTAAAATTTTTCTTTTATTTTTCAAAAATACTAGATTTAAAATGAAAATTAATGCAAAAAGAATTTTAATTTTTCAACTATTTTTCTATTTTTTATGATTTTTATAAGAAAAAGTAATAACTAAAATCTATTTAAATTGCTAGAAAATACAAATTTAACTGGAAAAATATAGAAAAATGGTTTTAATATGCTAAAAGAGTGCAGAAATTTAATAGAAACAAAAGCCCTAATTTTTAAAAGCTAATTGAACCCTAATTTATTCAATTAAAATTATAAACCCTAATTAATAAAACTAAAAACTAAAATATTAAATCTATTTTATTTATTAAGAAAGACAGGGTAGAATTGGTAAGAAAGGAAAGAACAGGGTAGGCGGGGTAACTAGGGAAATTTTACACTATAGAGAAAACGGGTACCCCTTAACTATGAAAAAACTACCAAACAGACCCTACGATTATGGCTTATTTTTGCTTATTAAAAAGTGACTTTCAGCCAAAACTCAAAACTAAAAAGTTACTCAACAGCTTATTCTTAACAACTTTAATAAAGACACTTTGGACTTTTGACAAAAGAATAAGCTGAAAAATAAGCTGAAAGATCCTGTCACAGAAAGTGCTTATTTGACCATATTTTTGGATTTTTGCTTATTGTGAGCTTATTACTAAATGAAAATGCAAAACAGAAGATGCTATTTGTAGCTTAAAATGTGTACTAAAAGATTCTAAACTAATATTAACCTGTTGTTCACAAACTTAGAAAGAAAATTAGGATGAAAAAGTGCAAAGTCTAATGAAACAGTTTTTAGAGCTTATTTCACTTAAGCTAAAAAGCTTATTTTCGGACCTTTGGTGCTGAGAATTTGGGAATAAGCTAAGCTAATTATCTAAAATCAACCTAGCTAAAAGGATTTGCAAAGTTTTGACAAGGAATTGAAAAACTCAAAGTTTAAAATGGCAAAACATATGCTGATGTGAAGTGCACTTGCTGATTCAATTGGTTGCTGGTGCACTTGGCTATGAACTCAAATACAGTCTCAATTTTTAGAACTAATACATCACCAAATGAATCTAAATTAGCACAACACAACCTTAAACTCTAAAATGCTCTTTAAGTCCTAAAGTCTTAACCTCTTACAGCTGAAATTATGCCCTGGTGCAAAATGCAAAATTTTAAGCTCTAACTTTTGTAAAACTAGATTCTAACCTCTAAAACCTGTTTAGATCCTTGTTATATGTCCTAGCTCAACTAAATGCAAAGTTTTTATAGAATGTAATTGACTTTTTAAGTCAACTACAGCTAAATCCAAACACTCCCTTACTAATAAGCTGTCAAGACTAAATTCACTTAAAATTTGTTTAAAAGCTAAAGTAGCTTAAACTTTTTATCCACTCCTACTCAAATTGACCTAATAGAGCTATTTGAGAACTTAAGTGCACAGCTTATTTGAGAGAAATAGCAAGTTTCTCTTCTAGCTTATTTAAGGCCTAATGACAGTTTTGAAAATGATGAGAACTAAATGACACTTAACTAAAACAGTTTAAAAACTATAACATCTACAATCTAATCTAAGCTAAATAAATCAGGAATAGTCATTAAAATTCTTATTGAATAAGCAATTTGTAATAAGCTCTAAATGCTAAAATGAAAATGAGAAAGTAAAACCTGTATTTGTGAAGTCTCAGACACTAAAGTCACTCTATCTGAGTGAGTGACTTTAAAAAGCTTGATCCTATATGGCTCCCTAGCCTCTAAACCTGAGCAACAAGCTCAATAAGCTCTTGAGAGCTTATTACTCCTTGTAGCTTTCAAAAATGAATACCAATGCCTTAAGTGATCATTACTTGGATGTAGATGGATAAAAGTAAGTAAATGACTAGCTAAAAACAGAATTTTAACTAAATTTTAGCTTGTGAACAGTAATAAGCTCAAAAGAGCTTATTTAGAGCTTATTTGATGAAAACGACTTAGAATTGAAAACAAAGTTCAAGTAAACTTGGAAACTAAATGTGATTACTCAAATGAATTAGTACAAACTGAAATGAGGAAAGTACAAGTGATCAAAGCTGAATTTAAAAATTTAAAAGAAAAATGCTTATTATTGAAGAAAATACAAAACTGAAAATTAAAACAAAGACAACAACTGGAAAAATGAGCCCTATGCTTCCTATTTATAGAGAATAGATGAAGAGAGGGGAGAGATTCATGAAGCTTCCATTAATTCTTGGCCCTTGATCATTTGCGAGTCAATTATAGCCGTTTGATCATTGGTGTGAGGTGTTCGAGCCAA
>BQNB010031634.1:34668-53822 GCA_026074375.1 Tanacetum coccineum | reverse complement strand
ACCATGCATATTTTAGAAAAATCACTATATTTCACGTAGTTTTATAATGCACAAGTGGTACACATTCATCTTCCAACCCTTACTACGAGAACAAGGATAATGAGGTAGGTTTCATTTTCATGGACGCTCTACTTTTACCTAAGACTACCCACACTGGTAGCGTGTGGGTGTGTGGTGAGAGTGTCACTTACCGGTGAGCCCACTGGGCCACTGGTAGCGTGAGGGTGTGTGGTGAGTGTCACTTACCGGTGAGCCCACTACGGGTGTCTCGTAAGTCAACCCGGTCACTCAAAAAATGGGTCACAAAGGTAAGCCTGGTGTCTTTCAGTATACATGCAAATTAATATTATTTATTTAGTTTGTGAGTGTGTGTGAGGTATTTTGTATGGTATATCTGTATAAAGTGGGTTTTTAATTGAATGGTTTTACCAGTGAGGGTGGTGTGACTGATAAAGGTGAAAAGTGAGAGAGAGAGTCGGGGAGGTAAATGGTGAGTTGACGATGAAGAAAAAAGATACGTGATGGTTTTTTTTGTGTGAGTGGTGTGCCCGGTGTGAGTAGCCTAATGTCGGTGATTTTTCCTAGGTCATAGTATCTTAAAATACTATGACTGTATATCTACATACTACTATTTCATCAAATTTCTATAGCAAAACTCATAAGTTGACTTTTGTTGACTTCTATTTCGACAAACGGTTACGGTTTAACTGACAGTCGAATGACAAATTTCTATTTTGATGAATCACTTTTGATTCAAATTTTGATTTCCTAAACGTCTACGATCTCATTTAATCACTTACCGAGAAATCTTCCCGCGCACAGTGAAAAACGTCATCAACGCGTACTGGAACGGCAATAAGTTAAATTATGTCTAAATGTCTTGAGTCTTTCTAATAAACTTATTTTATTAAGTTATTTCGTATTTCTTGATAAAGTTTGCTTAAAATGAAAATTTACGGGTTACGTTTGCAAAACTAACGAAAACGGAAAACTACTCGAAAGTTGAATCTAGTCCGATACTAAAAAGAAGCACGATAACTTTAAATCAATTCTTATTAACATTTTTAAGACATTTAAACGTATTTAGAATATATGTTTAACTTCGATGACTTTCGGGTCACGTTTTGATCACAAACAAAGAACGATAAATAACCCGACAAGAGACAAATCAACTAGGAATCCTTCCTAGGGTTCTAAGAAGGGCGGCCACCACAAGGAGACCACAAGGCACCCTTTTAGGAACTTGGTCTAGTGCATGCATGTTTAACTTGTCTTTCATTTTTTATTCTTAGTTTGATATACACTCTAGATAATAATCAAAGTCTATATGATCTAGTCATAGGATATCTACCAAAATAACTAAAGCCCTAGACTTAAGAATAAAATTCAAAAGAAAAATCAATCCAGACACTACAAGAAAAACAACGACGGGCGACGAACTTTTCCCCGGTGATAGTTGTCATCGAGAAAATCTCGCTAAACGACAAAATGTCGTCCAACGTGGCACATGTTTCGGTAGATTTTTGGTCAAATTTGACCCAAAGTTTCTCCGAGGACATATCGCTAGAGAAAGTTTGGGAAAAGTTTGACCAAATTTGGTCTCTTTAATATCAGCGGTAACTTTTCCCGCCTCATTTTCCCCGATGACATGTCATCGGGAAAACATTTAACCATAGTTGACCGTGATTAGTTAATGTGATTAGTGGTAACGATTGGGGGGGTGACGTGGCACATACTTTCTCCGACGACATGTCACCGGGGAAACGTTTGACCATGTTTGACCAAAACGTGGCCCAAATAGGGTGTCAAAATTTTTGACGGGGTGTTTCCCGCCAAGGTTTCCTCTATGACATGTCCTCGAGGAAAAGTTTGACCAAGTTTGACCGCGATTTACTGGTGTGATTAACGGTAATGACGGTGGGTGTGACATGGCATTTTGTTTTCCCGTGACTATATCCCGGTGTTAAACCACAAAACCACTAGTCATTTCCAAACTTTTGAAACTGCTATTAAGGTTTGTTACGCTTTTGAAACCACGTTGTGTAGACTTAAACTAACAAAGAAGTAAAACATACGAATTACATTACAAATCGATAAACATTCAAACATTAAAGCATACGAATTACGTTAAAAATCGTTAAAAGTTTAAACAACAAAGCATACGAATTACATTAGAAATCGGTAAAAGTTTAAACATTGAAGCATACGAATTACATTCCAACTGCTAAGTTGATATGGCTAAATGACAAACCAATCCAAACCAAGTTTTCCCATGTCATTATAAACATCGTGAAGTACTGTAGTTGAATTAAGTGTGTCTCGTTCCAGATGCATATACTTTTTTATTGTTGCCTCGAGTACCTTTATCTTTCCAGTCAAGAGCTTGCAGTTTGAGCACTCTGCATTTTAGATGGTCCTGGTGAATCACTTAGAGGTGTTGAAGGTTCTGGAGAATAACTTGGAGTCGTTGAAGCTCCAAGAGAAGCGGCTAGTAGACGAACTCGTTCCTCTTTCCATTAATTTTTTTTACATCCAAACTTGTTTTCCAAGGCTATTAAAGAGTAAAGAAAATAGTTTTTAACAACTGATATGTGTCGTTGCAATTTAGGTATTATTTATTATCAAGTTTTACATTTATATTTTGCCGACTATACCTAAAAACAACACTAACGGGCAGTGTACCCGATCAGTTGTAGCTATGTTTTTAAGTAGGGTGTCGATCACTAAGAGCGAGAACGTAATTTCAAAGTCTATCCGTATTTTAGTTGTCTATGTTAGCTTTAATCTATCTAATCTATGTTAAACCTATACTAAACCTAATTCTAACAGATAAGATAAGTTTTCAGTCTGAGAGACTGGCACAGGTTTGGTGGTGACTTAGATCTACTTCCGCTACCAAAACACACGCAAGACAATAATCAAAAGATAGAAGAGCGGTCAAGCCAATTATAAGGAAACTGTATTAACCATGATTAATAAAATACAACGTTGGTTTGTTTATTTAGTGCAATGAGTGACTTATTTCGAGGGTTATATCTTTCCTAGATTCAGACGGTACTTCTTCTTGAAACCTAGACACGTAGAATTCTGCCACAATTAAACGTATCCGCATAAAGTATTTTATTTGCTGATTATAATATGTCTTAGGAGATTAATAATGGTGATATTATTAAATCCTATCCCACTCGGGACTTTACTCAGTTACTTCTTAACAGCTCTTTATATTATAGTAGTCCACTATTCGAGTCTTTACCATAGGAATCAGAACGTTATTTGTTGATCCTAGGTCACCTGCTTGTCCAACTTATTCCCAAAACCAATGGTAAAGATAGGTCAATATTTGTGATCCTATGATTCTAGATATATAAATTGCAATATGGAGAGCCATCCCAGTATCTAGCTAACTTTGTCGGTATCATTAGACCCAGTTGAATGATAGGTCGCATATTTAAGCACATAGACAAGTATGAATTGATAAACTTAATCAACAAGCAACGATAAATTATGCAATCGATATAAACAAACCAAACATTATATTATCATAATCATGGCTAATACCCAAGGGTATTAGCCTTTAACCATTGTAATGTATACAAGCATAAATGCATAATAACGAACAACCAAGGTAACCTAACCGAGTTAAACGAATGATACCAAAAATTGAACGATTATTAAGAATATGAGAATTACAAGGTGTTTCCTAATGAATTAAGCGCGTTCCAAGACCTTCTTTGCACTTCTTGTCTTCTAAAAATCGACTTATGTGGTTATGTATCGTAAATATGACCAAGCACACCTAAAACTCTTTTTAGGTCTTCTATTTATAGTGTCTGGAATTTCTTCGATACGCCGTATTGGTCAAGGTCAATACGGCGTATTGGGAGTTTTCTTGGAGTAGGGACCACGTTCAATATCTTCCAGGATCTTTAAATACTCGAAATAGAATACGGCGTATTGATAACATTAAATATTTGATAATTTTAGTGTCAATTTTTCCCTAAAAATACTTGCAATTGTCTTATAAATACTTGAATTCAATACTTCTACAATTATTTCGTTATTTTTAGGTAAAATGCAAGTATGTGACAAGAAACACGAGAAAAGGATGTAAAAATGAAAAAAAAACACGGATTCTTATGAGACTTTACGGCGTAACCCCTACGATAGTGTTACGCCGTAACCTATTCAAGGCAAGACACGTCACCCAGCAAGATTACGGCGTAACCACACAAGAAGTTTACGTCGTAACATTATTATTATGGAAGGATCAGTCATCCTAGTCAGCATTACAGCGTAACATGAACAATTAGTTACGCCGTAACATATTTTATGCCTACAACATGGAAAGCCTCGTTAGCACTTTACGGCGTAACACTCTAGAAGGTTACGCCGTAACATATTCGAAATCTATAAATAGAGGCCTCATTCAGCCACTTCATCATCAACCATTCCGCCACAGATCTAAGGGGTAATCAAGGCCTCCATAGCTCAAAGAATTCCACCAGAAGTCCAAGGGAGATCACACTTTAACTTACTTTTGAATTTAATCGTTCATTAACAACTTATGTAAGAATTATGAGTTTTCAATCCATGATTATCTTTATTAATTTTTGCTTTGTTGTTGCCATGAGAGGCTAAACACTTCAAGTGTTGTCCTAGTCATGAATCTACTATCATTATAATTCTTGTTTCCTGTTAAATCGTAGTTTCGTTGGATATCCTTTTGGCTATCGTGTAACCTTGGGTTTTGGTAGTATTGCGGGTGGTTTAGATCATGTTAATCTTGTTATTAGATTACCACTTGAACATGGGATTAGCAAGGTACTATGGTTGGATGATTATTCTAACCCTAGTGTAGGAACTAACCCTGTTACCACCTCTATCACTTAATATACTTAAAAATCACAGGAACTCTTTCAGAGAGGGTTAATAACTTGTATAGGTTATTAGACTAGTTCTTGAGATAGTTGGGATTAATCACTATGACCTGGTTGCCCTACCTTCGTAACTTTCGAGGGATTCGAGATCGCAAGAATTATAGGGCAGACTAAAGAAATCTATTCAGGTCTGTCGACTTTAGAAACCACCAATGAGACCATGATGTAACATTGCACATGAAAACATAGTTATGACGATAGTAATGTAATGGCTAGGCTTGCATGCTTCTCTCCCTGATAACTTTTATCTTTTTTAATTTCCGCATATTTACATTTTTGTTTATCTCAAAATCAATCTTAAAACTACTTTAAAACGTGACACTTAAAATTATGACTAATTAACACTTTGCTCTTGGGACGACCTCAGATTTACCATCTCTACACTACTCACGACCGGGTTCTTTGCCCGTTAGTGCGTTTGTAAAGGTAATAAGCCACCAACAAGCACATGAAATAAGCCAAAACTCAAATAAGCCAAAATACGAAAACCCCTTTTCATTCCCTTTTTGGGCCGAGACCAAAATAAGCCCAAAAAGCTTGGATAAGCGATGAAAAATGGCTTATTTATAAGCCGAAAACAAAAAAATGGCTTATTTACCACCACAACCAAAATATTAAAATGTCATTTTCCATTTTTCCTAGTTCGAACAAACGCACCCTATAAGGCTTTTTTTGTAAAAAATTAAAGTTTAGATTTTTGCAAAATGCATTGTACAACTAGCATTAACGCATCATTAGACTACCAAAAGTGAAGACTAATCTAATAACATACTTGATGAGAGAGAAAGAGAGGTTGTTTTAGAGAGAGATAGTAGGTTAGATGAACACTTAAAAAGAGAAAGTAAACATAGAAATGAAATGCATAAGTGTGTGAAAAATAAACAACCAACCACCTCTCCAAGGCATGGAGAGGTGTATAAATACTTACACGTAAACATAGGCTTAGGCCTTCATGGGTTTGTATATGGGCTTTAGCTAACTAGCCTAGTAAGTTTCCAAAAATTAACTTAACGAGCTAACTACAATTATCTATGGAAGTGGCCTACACTTTCGTGTTCCTAACAATCTCCCCCCTAAGGGAGGTCACTCTATTTTTGAAAAACTTAAACCTAGCATACAATGATTTATCTTTAGTCTTGAGCTCGTAGTCTTTAACTTTATCATTAACTTGTGATTTGATGTAGTGATCATTGAATTTAGGCTTGAGCTTGTTCATTTATCTTGACTTGAATGTAAAAATGTGATCTTGAACACCTTAAGATCATCAACCAAGCATAATCTTGATTCGCCATCTTGTAAACTTTGTCATCTTAAACTTGTGACTTCTGGACCGACATGCTCACACCTTTCTTGATATGTTATCTTGAAAAGCTTTAATATTGCATCTTTCTTGAGGTTCTTTAACTATAACACTTCGTCACTTCGAGAAAGACATTCAGTATCAGTGTGACGAAAACTTCTTTGAAATTATTTGACTTTAATACTTCGTCACTTCAAGAAAGACGTACGGTATCAGAGTAGCAGAAGTCTTGAAACATGTACTTGAGCTTTCATGATGTCTTTATGTTTGTCGGCCGGGTATGAGCATGTGGCTATGAATCTTGTGAGTCAGCTAGAATCAGGTACCTTTACCTTTATCTTTAAGTATCTTGTATTAAAACAGTTAGCAATAAAGCGGGGGGACGAATATGGCTTTGTCATTCGCCCGTGTTTGGTTGGAGTAACCCTCAAATCCTTGAGGATCGACCTGTGATCAGGTAGATTCAATTTAAGAAGAATCTCCTTGACAGGATTTCCTACTAAAGTATAGAATTTTTCTAACACATATGCATTAGATTCATCAAACTCAACATGTTCTCATTACCGGAACGTCTCAAAGCAGACAGCACGATAAGAGTAAACCAGTGAGTTACTATCTTACTGATTGAATAGAAAAATTGATTTGAAAAATCAATCAACGTGTCACTTGCTAAAGTGGTTTTGTGACACATCGAGAGTGTTAATCATTTCAAAATTCATCATCAATTGTCAATTCATAACCTGAAACAAGTTTGATTCTTATAGAATCGCATCATCGTTTCTTTCTAGTTGTCACTAGTTTAATACATATAGAATCGCACAAGCAGGATTTCCATCTTTACTGTGAGTAATATCACTTGAATGTTCGGGCAAAATCACAAGGATAATGCGTAGGACTTTTAATATATATCTTGTTATTCAAATTGTGTGACTTAGGAAGCATAATTTTGATAGGTGTCCTAATGAGGTTTATTGATGATCTCTTTTGGCTCTAAACTCAATAGTGCACTTTGGTTTTAGTGATCGGAGGCTGAAGCAGACTGCCACCTTTTCAATATCAACTAACTCGAAGTGAGAAAGTCGATAGAAATGCGTGTAATCTTCGTGAGAAATGAAACAAGAGTCTTTTAAGAGACCTTGAGTGGCTAAGGAGGGTTGTGCATAGCGTCACTGGGTCCATGACTGTCTTTAATGTCAGACAACAACTTAGTGTTTCCGATAGTTTATGTATTGACTTGGTTTCTGCCTAAGTGTATGGAGGGCTTCTTTCTTTTCACCCTTTATCCTTACATTTCTTTTTCATTCTTCAACCCCTTCAATGCTTACCGAGACTTCATAACTAACACCTTGTTGGGTTTGTTCCAGTGTTAGCTCCATCCTAGTCGGCATTATTCCTGATTCTTACTTTTTCTCCTTTTGTATCATACCTAAAGACTTCTACACTAACTAGTGGATATCCCTGGGTAGATCCCTCCAATTCTGGCTAAATCATGGGATTTGAATACCTATGCCTAACCACTTTATAACTTCAAAAATTTAAGTACATGGTCGGTCTTTTGGGTATTCCATCACAATCCTTCAAAAACCATTGAAAAGTTCAATCAAAGTGTTTAATATAAATATCAAAAGATTTACACTTTGAGAGTTTTTTCATAATCACTAAAAGCTCCCCCTTAACATGTGCATCATAATCGTAGTACATGCTAAGTGTGGAGTGCATTGAGTCCATTTTATATGATCACATTTCAATACAAATTAGATGCATTTTAATCACATTTTCTCCCCTTATCCAAAATGTTAATCACTTGATATTTTGGATATCAATTGATTAAACGTTCGGGGACAAAATGTTACACAATATATATAAGGAACATTTTAATGATCTCTCTCAATATTTGAGGGTATATAAGACAGTGCTGAGTATAATGATTTGAAATTTTTTTTGAATTCACTAAGAAATTCTTGAAAATTTTTGTACTCGAGCACTCCTTATTATCACCATTAAGTCTACACTACATATATACAAATTCACAAGATTATTATGTACGAGGTTGACCTGAATGATGAGAACACCATATGATAGAATCATATGGTTCTTTTGTAGCAGTCGTAGATCTTCCCCGTAGTCTCTCATAAAAAGTTATCTTAGCTTCCCCCTAAATCAGCAATCCTTTCTTGAGTAGATTCAAAACTTTCTTGCAAGCCGCCTCAAGCAGTCTTGATGTAAAAAGCCCAAATATCTAAAGTACATAACTAATTCGAAACCGTAACACCAAAGTTAATTAAGTCCCGCATGTCTGCATTTCTCCTTATATGATATATATGATATAAATAGAAACACCAAAGTCAACTAAGTCCCGGATGTCACAATTATTCCCTCTAAGTAGTCAAAATGATAACACCTAAGTCAACTAAGTCTCAAATATACTCATTTCTTCTGCAAAATACTGACTAACTTAAGGAATCATCATACTTATCAAACCTATACCTCTTTTGTCAGCTATTCTACTCTCCTTTTAAAATATAATCTTAGTGATTAACCGTTTGAGAAAGCATTTATTGAATCAGTAACCGATCTTCTCACGCTTAAAATAATTATTTTCCCAACACTTCCCCCTGGGAACTCAAATGATGTATACTAAATGATGACGAGATGTCTCTTTCCCCATGAGGTTAAAATAGTGCACCCGAAAGAAACGAAGAAGGCCTAAAATCAAAAGAAGCTAACCATGAAGATAAGTTCAAAAGAAGGCCATGGAGTCTATCATGAATACATCTACTCCTTCCCCCTTGCTGGTTTCGATATCTCGGAATCAGCAAAACCTTGTACGCACATATACTTGAGATCGTGTTCGAAGAATTAATAAGCTTAAATCTATTTCGTAAGAATCAGCTTCAAGGATTTTAAAACTATGAAAGGATTTCCAAGCATTCCTAAGTCTTTTACAAACTATGAGGTGTTGGCAATATTGATCGAATGTAGTTTAAAGCCTGAATTCACTAAGTCTCAAAGTTCAAATAAATCCATAAAGTTTTAAACAAATGACATCTAAAGCTCTTATAGTTAATATAAATTAACTCCCCTTGAAATTGTGATTCGTCATTATCAAAATCTTTATCCGTTTATTCCGTGACTTATGTTGAAAGACCGTTTTAAAAGATTATTTGATGACACTTTCTCCCCCTCAAATAATGACCCGTTTTCTATTTAAAGAGTTGTAGTCATTGTTTGAGTGGTCGAATTGTCTTTGAAAATCTTTTTGTGATTACTGAAAACACTGATTCATTATGAAGACAACTTTTTATCAATAAAAATAAGATTTTTCTTATTTTGACAAAGAAATGCACTGACACGTACATTCATGGGTATATAGAAAGCACGGGTTGTGTTGCAAAGTAAACACAAGCCTTTGCATGGTCATAAAATAGACCATGCCCGAGAATAAATTCCCGTTAAGAGGTCAAGTTTTCTTTTTGAAATACTTGCCTTTAAGATGATGAGCGAGTTGATATCTGAAATAATAGCAAGCCATTTGGCATGTTTTGAAAACATTTAGAACTTCTGCTCGAACTTCATTTACAGCCTCGTATCATTATTAAATGACATTTCTAAGATCGTAAATGTTATCGATTTTTAGAAGACATGCCATTATTACCTCTTTTTATATGTTTCTCATTTTTTTTAATTTTTTCGTTAATTTTATATATTTTATATTTTTGTATTTTGTTTTTATAAATTTTTTAAAAATAAATAAATATATAAAAATCTTTTTGGTTTTTATGGTTTTTAATATATATACATATTATATACAGGATATTTGAATAGGTACCAACACTATTCTTCAGCTTCATCTGTCAATAGTTTCAGAGTCTCGGCGTAAAACTTCGCATTCCCAGCTTGTTGATAAGAAATTTAATTCTTTCTCTTCTAAGGGCTTTAGTGAAGATGTTCGCTAACTGATACTCCGTATTGACAAAGTAAAGTTCTACTACTCCATTCTCAACTTGCTCCTTTATGAAGTGGAATCTAATGTCAATATGTTCTGATCAAGAATGTTGAACGTTGTTGCAGCATAAGGCAATAGCGCTTTTGTTATCACAATACATTGGAATTTTATTGAATCCAAGGCCATATCGGTAAGCTGTGATCTCATCCAAAGGACTTGAGCACAACAGCCGGACAAAGCTATATATTTAGCTTTCGTACTGGATATCGCAGCGCTTTTCTACCTTTTTGATGACCAACTAACAAGTCTGTCTCCTAATAATTGCATACATCCAGATGTACTTCGTCTAGTATCTTGACAACCCGCGTGATCAGCGTCTGCATAAGCTATTAGAGCAATAGAAGAATCCTTTGGATACCAGAGTCCCCTAATAACGGTTCCTCTTAGGTATTTAAAGATTCTTTTTACAGCATGTAAGTTCTTTTTGGTAGGCTTGACTTGATACCGGGCACACATGCATACAACAAATGTTAGGTCTAGTCTATTGGCTGTGAGATACATAAGGGTGCCCACCGTTCCACGATAGTGTGTAGGGTCAACGGATTTCCCTTGTGTATCTTCATCCAGTTTGGATGTCTCCACCATGGGAGTATCCACGAGGTCACTAGATTCTATACCTTATTTTTTTAATGATTCTAGAGCATATTTAGACTGGTTAATAAAGATGCCTCTAGGACTTTGTGAAATCTGTAGTCCTAGAAAAAAATGATATTTTTCCCATCATCAACATCTTAAACTTTGAACACATTATATCATTAACATAAATTTGTACCAGGAGAGTATCTTTGCCTTGTCTTCTGATGAACAATGTGGGATCCACGGTTCCTTTAGAGAATTCCTAAGAGAGTAGAAACTTTGACAATAGATCGTACCATGCTCGAGGAGCTTGTTTTAACCCATAGAGAGCCTTCTTAAGCTTATACACATGATTCGGATTGTCTTGATCCACAAACCTGTCCGGTTGGCTGACATAAACTTCTTTGCGCAGAATGCCATTCAAGAATGTCATCTTAACATCCATTTGTTAGACGATCATATTAATGTAAGCAGCATAAGCGAGGAAAATTCGAATAGCATTAAGTCTAGCCACTCGATCAAAAGATTCCTCAAAATCAATTCCCTCTTCTTGACGGTAACCACGAGCAACCAATTGAGCCTTGTTCTTTAGAATACCTCCTAATTCATCAAGTTTCACCTTGTAGATCCATTTTAAAGTAATACCCATCACTTTATCTGGACGAGGAACTAGTTCCCAGACTTCAAGACGTTCAAATTCATTCAGCTCCTCTTGCATTGCTTCAATCTAACATGCTTGAGTTAATGCGTCTTTATAGTTCTTTGGTTCAACTGATGTGAGAAAGGCATCGTAGTAACAAAATAAGGCTTGTTCATGAAGTTGGAGTCTTGTGGAAACATGTCTTTCGAGTTCACCGATGATGTTATCTAAATGATGATCCTTGGTCCACTTGGTAACGTGTTCTGAGTAAGGAGCAACAGTGTGTATAACAGTAGAAATAACATCCGAAGAAGAAGATGCTTCATAATGGTTTTCTAGAATTAGAATACCAAAGAACGAATCGTTATTCATGTGTGCAACATCTAAGTCATGATTGTCTTCTTTAACATCGTCAGGAATGACAGGAGATTGAGTTTCGGGTGTTGTTTGTGAGTTACTAGGTGATGGTGCATCTTGGTCAACAGTTGTTGAGGAAGGTGAACCGGTTGATATAGAGGGTTTTGGAGCTACTACTTCATTAATTGGAGCAATGACTTCAGGGGCTGGGTGATCAACACTAGGTGGAGGAGTGAGTAATTCATCAAATAGTGGTTGAAACAAAATATCCTAATCAGGTCTTGAAGGTGGTACAAACAGTGTTGAAGGAGGAGGGTTTGGCACGAGTCCTGAACTGATTATTGCAGGAGTCATTTCATGAAGTGCGGGTCCTGAACTGCTGTGTTCAGAAGCCATTGCTGTCAGCTCATCAAAATCTACATGAATTGTTTCAATGATTCGTCTGGTACGTCAGTTGTAAATTCAAAATGCTTTCTTTGTAGGTGCATAGCCAATGAAAATACCAATATCGGCTTTCGGTTGTAACTTACCTAAGTCCTCACTGTCATTTGTTGGATAACAAAGTGCACCAAATACGTGGAAAAATGATAAGTCGAGAAGTTTGTCATGTAAAAGCTCATATGGTGTTTTGTCGTGACAAAGATGTATGATGGAACGATTTTGGGTGTGACATGCGGTAGAAACTGCTTCTGTCCATAAGAATAACGGAGCTTTTTCATAAATCAACATTGTGCGGGCAGCTTCAATCAGCGTACGATTACGTCTTTTAACGAAACTATTTTGCTGTGGAGACCGAGCAACAGATGTTTCATGAGAGATGCCAACCTTCTCATAATATTCACGCAAAGTTTGATTAACAAATTCAGTTCCATTATCTGTTCTGATTCGTCGGACAGGTACTTTAAGTCGCACTTGGATCATTTTGAGAAACTTGATTATGAAATTTGGAGCTTCATCTTTTAACCTTAAGCATTTTACCCATGTAAATCAAGAGTAATCATCGACAATGACGAGGATGTACTTCTTTCCATTAACACTTGCTACACACATTGGTCCATAGAGATCTATGTGCAAAAGATAGAGTTTTTCTTGGTTGGTGTCTTCAGATTTAGGTTTGTGGGGTTTCTACTTGCTTTTGCCCATTGCACACGCAGAACACAGATGGTCCTTTTCAAACTTTAGCTTAGGAAGACCTCAAACAAGACCGTGTATATCTAAATGGTTGATTGCTCCAAAGTTCAGATGAGACAAACGTCGGTGCCATAGCCAGGACTTAGTCTTTGAGGCCTTTGACAAGAGACATGTAGAAGAGGACGCCATTATATCTCCAAGAGAAAGAGCATACATATTTTTACCTCGAGATCTAGTCAATAGATCAACACCTTCTAAATTACGAATGAAACAGGTGTGTTGACGAAAAGCAACTTCAAGCTTCGAATCATAGAATTGCCCTACGGTGAATAAGTTGTGTCCAAGTTCTTCTACGTAGTAAACCCTTGATATCGTAACATTCCCAATCTAATAATCACCATATCCCAATATCTTTGCCACATGATCATTTCCAAACTTGATTGTACCCAAAAATTTATTGACAAAATTGGTGGTCTGAGAGTGATCTCTGGTCATATGCTTGGAGCAGCCGGAGTCCAAATACCAGAGAACAATTTGGACGACCTGCATTCATCAAGAGAGGAAGATGGAACATTAGAAACTATAGATCCTTAAGATTTACTGGGTTCCTTTTTGTTAGCAGATAAAGATTTAATATTCTTAGGTTTGCTAACGGGAACATTAGTTTTAGATTTCTTAGGTTTCCTTTAGTAAACCAATGTTACCACAGGCTTAGGTGTATCACTTTATAAAGCAGTTGGTTTCTAAGGGGTGCTTCAGAGGTTGTAGTTATCCTAGTTAAAGGGCACGCATGTCCTACTAAAGTGAAGGTCCGACCAGTAGGTCTCCAAGTGTATCCAATATTTATGAACACTTTTCTTGTTGGTTTCCAAACTTTTCTCTTTGAACTTTTCTTAACAGATTTAGATTTATTACGAGCATTCACATCATTGATAAAATCAAGAACACACAAATCATGATTATCAGAAAGCATGCAACCATTACACTTAACACATAGAAGTTCAGAATTCGCATTAAGCTTGGAATGCTGCACATTTGCAGTTCCTTTAGGTTCAACAACACTGTTCTTATTTTTCAAACTAGATTTAACTGTCCTAGGGTGGGCTTCTACTTTATTCTTCTGAGTACTACTTGGTGTTCGCTGAATCTTATCTTTCTTTGTATTGCCTGAAGGCTGTGATCCGCTAGCACTAGTAGACGGTTTTACTCCTGTAGAAGACAACATAGGTTTGTTAGAAACTAGGTTTGATGAAGAAGCTGTTTTTGTGTTTGTGTTTCCTGAGGATGTGACGGGCTCAGTGAATCTAACTCTTTTGTCCTTGTTCTTTGGGGTCACAACCACTAATTTTTCACTTGAATTGTTGATGCTAGGGCAGGTTTGTCCGACTATTATAAGCAACTCCTGAATTTGTTTGGTATACTTACAAGCAGAGTCTAAGGATTCATTTAGAGGATTTTGTGATTTTCCTTGTTCTACTATTTCCCTAATAATCGTAGCTTCTTCCTAAGTGTGCTTAAGGTAGTAAGAGTGAACTGGCCTATTGTTCAACAATCTAGGGTTTAAATATTCCACATCAATCTTAAGCATTTCTGGATCAATAGTGTGTTTGCAAACAACATTATCAGCTAAATCTTTTCCTTTAAGTTTCCTTAATTCATCCTTTAGAGTTGTTACAGTCAAGCCTTGTTCCTGAATTTTTGCATTTAAATCAAAAATTTCCACAGACTTTTGATTGACTTGATTAATTAACACATCACATTGTTCTTTTGATCGAATACGTACTGGTTTAATTGAGTCATAAAGTTGCTTATAAGTCTGTTTCAAATGTTTATTCTCAGCAATAAGGTGTGACACCCTATGATCCAATTCAATATTAACTGTTTCAATCTCTTCTAAGTCTTTCTTGACATTATCCTCATTCATATTTCCACTTAGAGATTTAATTCTCTCTTTCAACTTCTTTATGACCGTGTCTTTCTCTTGCGACTGAGCTTTCAATTCATTTAATTCAAAATATTGATCAAAACTTGGAGCACTTTGATTTGAAACAGAATTGTCCCTTTGAAAAATTTCCTGATTAAGTTGAGTGTCAACTTCTAAAGAGATGCAATGTTTTTCAAGAGTGGTAAAACTTCTGAACAATTTATCGTAAGTCTCTTTTTCAATGAAATCCTTTTTATTGAGAAGCTCAGTCTCAAGTTTGAGACACTTTTCACATTCATGCACATTCACAGAAGCATTATCCACAGAAGAATTCATAATTATGTTCACAATATCTTTGTTAATGACTTGTTCCAAGAGTCGTTCATTTTCGTTCAAAACTTGATTCATTTTAACTTCAAATGTTTTTGACTCTAAACGATGTTGTTCCACAGCCTGTTCCATTTGATGAAAGACATTTTGGACTTCAGAAAGTTCATCAATCAAATATTGATCGAATGTATTAAATAAGTCCTTCAGAGCTTTTACAAATGGAATTATTTCATCCCTAAAACAAGCTTTTGTATGTTCGAACCCCCACGAGCCCTCAGTGATAGCTGTGGCCGTGGTTCTTTCTTTGACAACCACGTCAAAACCAGCAAGATGGTGTTTAAGTTTCTTCAAACTCGTATTAACCATGCTGACTTTAGGAAGTTCTTTTGGAACCTCAACTTTGGTGGGTCTACTAGAAAGAGTGGGTTCTGGAGAATTCATAGGATAGGCCTCCATGATGGTGTTACAGGGTGTTTCAATAGAGAGGTGGCTTCAGTATGTTGTCTAAAAATATCATATAAAACACGGTGATCTTGGTTTGGATTTAGCATGTTGGAGACGAATCCATGATGATATCCAGTCGAGCTCTGTTGTGAAATCAGGATTAACCGGAGTTAGGGTCACATGAGTGTCTTCAGTTTCCTGGGTTGCTTGAACCTGGGGTAATATAACATCTGTCATTTCAGCATCTCTTCCATCAAGATCGGTATTGGTATCTTTGACTGCCTCATTTCCTTGATCCTTTTCATCTGTAGCATCTTCATCCGACTTTGCTCCTGCAACATTCGCTCCTTCAACGTCATTGTCACTATCTTCGTCATCTGATGATGAAATACGAGAATCATCTTCATCAGTTTCCTCTTCATGTATTATTTCATCATCATGAGTTGTGAGCTTTGGATGTACAAAATCATCACCATCATTATCTGATTCAGTCAGTTCTTCATCATCATCATCTTCAGCTTTCTTATCATCGTCATGTGCATCATCATCTTCTTGATCATTCTCATCATCGTCATGGTCATCATCATCTTCATCTTCCTGAGTAGTCTCATTAACGTCATGTTTATCTGCATCTTCATCATCTTGATCTTGCTCATCATCTTGATCATCGTCACTTGATTTCCAAGAGATATCATCCTCTGAGTCATAATCAGGAGCATCGGGAACCCCTGGTGTAACACCAGTTCCTTCATCTGCTCCAGAACCACTAGCATGAGAGCTATGAGTTTCTTGACGGCTTCTTTTTATGACTATTTTGAGTTGCTCAGCCTCTGTCAAATCTGCCTCAGAGATATTCTCCAGCTCTGTAGTCTTTTGTTTTCCTTTTCCAGACTTCTTTTCCTTGGGGGCAGTGGGAGGCTTCAGTTTAGGGATTGCATCTGTATTAGCTTTCTTCTTGCTTCCTTTTGTCTTAGGAGGAATTGTTCCTGAAGCCCTAGCATAATACTCTTTGTATGATTCAGAGTTGCGGATGTCCTCGTTGGTTAATGCCACTGGCAAGATAGCCCCGTACAACTGAGTGGCTTCATTCCTTGAGATGACATTGATGGTAGTAAACATTGGATCATCTCTGGCGTAGTGCCAATTGACCTTGTTTCTTCTCGGAATCGAAGGATCTTTTTCCATCACATAGTTGACGACTATTTTGGTGAACCGAGGATAGTACATCGCACTGCCCTTCTTCATACTTTTGTTCTCAATCTTGAAAATGAAGTCTTCCCACAGAAGATATGCATAGTCAACGCTCTTCTTGTTGTACATACCCCACAAGATTTGAGCCTGAGAGAGACGAAGACTGTCATATGATGGAGTTCCGCAGAGACATTTGTTGATTACAGCAGCAAATGATCTCCATGGTTGATGCAGTTTATTGACATTCACGTCAGAGAGCTTCCTTATATCTCCGGAGTGTCCAAGGCTAGCTAGAAAGATGATGATCTCCGTCTCAAGAGGTGGGTCTACAAACTTCTTATTACCGACTTTAGGGCAAATTTGAAGGATGTCCCTGAATTGCTCAAGACCGATGATGTGCTTCTTGTTATTCATCTTGAATCGGACCGATCGATTGTGAACATAAGCAGAAGCCCAGAATTCCTGCATATAGATCTCTGGAGCATCAGCAGTAACTTGGAAAGCCTTGTAGAACGGAGTGAGCTTTAGCACATCATAGACCACTTGAAGGGTTGCTTCCTTGGATGTGATATCCGAACTCAAGCGAAGATTGCATTTTCCAATCTTGAGTCGGTCAGCAGGAGCCACTAATGCGTCATCCAAAGCAATCTGATCCGCTATTGAGAGTGCCATGAGTCTGTTTAAGAAAGAGTGAGTGCAGTTTATAAGAAAACACAACCATGCATTCATGAGAACCTTTATGACTTTTAGCACTTTTGAAGATCAATCTACTTAGATAGACACTTAGCGTGTAAGACAAAGGCACCTATCCTAACAATTAAGTCGAATATAGTTAACCTTGTTTTTGTCAAGCTTTTACAGTCTATTTTAACCTAAGAGATTTGTTGAATTTTAATCTTAGTTAGAAAAAAATTTGATCTTAAGTGTGTTATGTCAAAAATTGGTCAAGTGTTGATAACTCTACTCGTTCGGTCCTCAAAGAGTAACACTCGTTCGGTCCTTGGAATATGTGCTTGTTCGATCCTTATTGTGAAACACTCGTTCGATCTAGTCAAGTGGACTCTCGTTCGATCACTTTTAAAATCATTCGTTCGATCATGTCTAAGCACCACTCGTTCGATCTAGTCTAAAGAACACTCGTTCGATCATCACATAAAAACACTCGTTCGATCATTTCAAAAACAGCACTCGTTCGACCCCCTTTTAAAAATCGCTCGTTCGATCCTTTTAAGGAGTCACTCGTTCGATCAACACATAAAAGCACTCGTTCGATCAACACATATAAACGCACTCGTTCGATCAATACATATGGTCACTCGTTCGATCAACACATAAAAACGCACTCGTTCGATCAATACATATGGTCACTCGTTCGATCAACACATAAAAGCACTCGTTCGATCAACACATATAAACGCACTCGTTCGATCAATACATATGGTCACTCGTTCGATCAACACATAAAAGCACTCGTTCGATCAACACATATAAACACTCGTTCGATCAACCCATATAAACACTCGTTCGATCATTTCAAAACAACACTCGTTCGATCCCTTTTTAAAAGTTTCTCGTTCGATCATTTCATCACAACACATGTTCGATCAACACAGCCAATCATTCGATCGATTCATATGTTTTATATTTGATCGATGTCTAACCTTTGTGCCCTATCGACTTTTTAACTCTTAACTAGCATATTCATTAAGTCATAACGATCTTATACTCAAACATATCAAGTTGTTTTATTATTTCGCATTTTACACAATATTTTCGAACACAAAACTAGCAAGAACACATTTAAAATACCACAAATGATCAAGCTATGCTATCCTAAACATATATTATTCCTAAAACTACAAAAGCCCTCTAATAATTACACGTTTTCACCATTGTTTGATTTGACGAACCCTAATTTTGTAATTAGGGCTGTTATGATCAATAATGACGAAAACCCACAATTCTTTTAGGGATTTGAGTTGATTAGGGGATGAATGTCGAGATTGAAGTTATACCTTAGATTTTGAAACGGAGTGATTCAAGTAGAGAGTGTTCGTGTGTGTGTTTTGAGTGTGAAAGTGAATGAGTGAACAGTGAAGTGTATGAAATGGGACGGGTTGTATTTGATGATGTGAAAAAATGAATTTCATCTTAAACATATTTGGCCCCTCATGTTTTACACAACTTATTAATTTTGCACATTAAGTTTTATAAGGTATATTCAAGTAAACAACTAGCACACATAGTCCTAAATGTTTTATCTCTCATACCTATAGTCCTAAAAGCATAAACAAGTAACACATAAGGCACAAATAACC
>BQNB010031634.1:12870-34151 GCA_026074375.1 Tanacetum coccineum | reverse complement strand
TTTTTTATTTTTTACATTTATGAAAAACTAAATACCTAGATTTATAGAAGACACAAAAATAAGCTATTTTAATAAAAGAGACTTAAGATAAAACTAACTAATAAGCTCTAAAACAGCTTATCAAAGCTGCTGTCACAGTAAGAAGGGGTTTTGACTATGGTTTACTAAAACAGCTCTAAAAAACTCAAATTAAGCTTAATTTGAAAAAGAAAAAGTGTTCTAAATAGCTTAAGAGTTGCTTAATCTAAAAATGAAAAGAAAATAGAGCTTAAGAGTTACAAGCTAAAGGTTTAAGACAAAATGCCCTGGTGCTGACACACTTAATATAAGCTCAAATTTTCTAAATTTCCAAATCTAACTTATAAAAACTCATTTCCTATTGTTTTTAACTAAATTCAAAGCTGTCTAAAAAGGTAAGAACCAAAACTTTTGACTTTAGAAGGTTAAACTTGCTTATGCCAAACACCCCTTTACCATTTTGACAAAAATTACTTTCAACTTAAATTGCAAATTTAACTAATAAGCACTAATTACCAGATTATTTTAAGCTTATAATAACCCTAACTAACATGAATTGACAACTGATTAAGCATTAATATAAGATTTAAACTAATTTTCTACTATTTTTGGTTTTTTTTAAAGGTTTTTAAGACACTTATATTAAAGACTATGATCTAAACTAAGAGAATCTAAAACAGATAAACAACTATGGTTATTTAGCTAGTTAAAACACAAATAAGCACTAATAAGCAACTTTAATAAGCAAATAAGCAATTCTTAAACTAATAAGCAATTGAACTAAATATTTAAGGACAAACTGAAATTGAAAGAAAACTTACCAAAAACCTTTAGCTCAACAAAAGGTACCCAAATAGGGCAGCTACAAGCTCCCTAGCTTATTAATAAGCTAGGGTAAAGTCCATTTGGTCCTCCATTGCAACCAACTTCCAATAGCTTTCCACAATTCATTTTCAAAGGTAATAATGTATAGAAATTAAGCTGATTTAAGGTTTAAGTAATATTAAGGCCTATTGAGCTCAAATTTTAGCTTATAGACTAAAAGAGCTTATGAGTAGCTTATGGCTATTTAGCTTAACAGTTTAAGGTAAAATAAGAGCTTATTAAGTAAACAAGAGAGCTTAAAAGAGATTAAATTCAACTGAGTTTCATTAATAAAGGCTTATTACAATACTTGAAAGGAAATGTTACAATGATTTAAGAAATTAAGCTAGAAAAGTAAATTAAGCTAAAAACTACCTTAAGCTACGCGTGTGTGTGTGAAGAGTGAGGCCCTATTTATAGGTGCTGAAAGAAGCTTCTAGGTCAGCAATCATCACCCTTCATTCCATTAATCATTTGATCATAAATATGAGTCGTTGGATCACAAGGTAGTCACATGGATTGCCAAGCTGGCAATCCTTGATGTGACACCTTTGTGCTACTTATGTGAGAGCTAGTAGTGCAAAACCAACACCTCTTTGTGCTTCTTCCATTGATGACGTGGCCTCATCTTGCGTGTGAGCTTAAGTAAGTAATGATATGACTGATTTGACCCCTCCTTAGTAATGTAGAGCCCTTGAATTGACCTTTGGACCCCTTAATTTCTATTTGCCCTCTCATTTTACAGCTTGGGTAAAGATGGGACGACGGGTGAATAGTAAATGGAAGTGGCACCCTTTTTTTATAGTTATTTCAGTTAGAGATTGAGGAAAATGCAATTCTAGCCCCTCTCTTTCTTTTCTCCCAAACTAGTTATAAACTAGTTTTTAGAAATTGCAAAACTGGCCCTTGTGGTTTATAAAAAGGATAATGGGCTAGGGTTTTGGGCTTATGAATCCGGGTGAGGTAATTTAAGGTTTTTCAGGCCCAATAAGGTTTCTTGGGCCCAATAAGAGGTGAGGGGTTATTTTTGTACTTTGGTGAAACTTGGAGGGCTAAAGTGAAACATTTTGGGTTTTGTCTTTTATTGGTTGACTTTTGTTGACCAATTTTTGACCATCTTGACTGGATTTGACTGAGGCTTGACTTTTCTGGCTTCGGCTTTGAATCCTTGGCTTCTTTTTGTACTCTTCTGATTCTCGTGTCCGTGCTTGCCCGTTTTTGACTGTTTTCTTGTGATTTTTGATATATCCGTACCTGCACACACAAAACACAAATACAAGCATATTTTTGCCATTTTTGGTCTGTTTTGGGTTTAATTGGGTTATTTTAGGTACAAATGGATATGTGTATTCTACACTTATCAATATATATAGATATATTTTAATTTAATTATATATAGCAAATAAGGATAAATAAATAAAAGACTTTTTTTATAGGTGCGGTGTAGTTTAAGAAAAGTGCGCCGGCTTTTCTAGAAATTTTATGTTTTTTTTCCCGAAAATTATGATAAACTAGATAATTACAAATACACAACGCATATAATCAGATAAAATACAACTCCAAATGTCTATAGAACCTAAAACTAGCATATTGGGGGTTATGGTTTTGGTTTGTGAAACAAAATTTTGTTTGTGAAAAATCTGCAGAAAGTGTGGCGTACTTGGTTAAAGTTCGGCGTACTTTTTGGTTTTTCAGGAAAACCGATGCACAAATAAGATGTGCGGCGTACTTCCTGGAGAAAAATGATTTTTCGTTTCCGTTTGCCAAAAAACAGTACGGCGAGTTTCAAAATTTTAAGAAACAAAATAGCACCAGAAATAAGCAACAAACTACAACTTAAACAATTCCCCAGCAGCGGCGCCAAAAACTTTGATGTGTGTTTTCCAAGCTTTAAATTTATAATACTAGAAATACCGATTCTTACTAAAAACACTACACTCGGGAAGTATACCCGTTCGTGTATAGTATAGCTTTAGGTAAGTCCAAGTCGTTCCACGGGAATTGAAGTTTTCACAGTTTATAATTAAGGTGCTAAAGCTAAGATGATTGTCACGGATCAAATTAACCAAGACGAGCATATAACGAATAATGCAAAGAAAGAAATAAAATGATGATTCAATCAAACGATTAAGGTATGTTTGTTTAGGCAATGATCACTTTAATAATGAAGTGTTTAGGATAGTATTTATAAATTTAGAAAATAGAGTTATCACAAGTTATAAATCCTTTCGGCCTTTAAATATAACTAGTGATTATATCGATTAATAACAACAAATCCTTTCGGCCTTTATAAGTTATTATAATCGATGTATTAAGTGGAATGATAGAACACATATATTCTGCATCCACCCCTCCCAAATATATCCACCTCCCTATGCCTATCTACTAGTGCACTAGGACGTACTCACTAACACAACACCCATCATGATCTCCAAGTTTGAGATAGAATCTCTTCTCACGAATTTTTCCATTCTGACACTAACCTTTCCACACATACTATTGCTCATACATATTCTAAGGTCAAATGCTTCCATCTGCTATAGGCCCTATACTCATCTACTCCTTCACTTCTTTAAGCAACATATGGGCAGTTTTATCTTTGAAGATAGGTATTTGTTTGTAGAAATAAGTTGTTGTTGTTTTGGTTTGTTGTTGTAGTATCAATGTTGATGCATCTACATGAGTATGATGCCTTCATCAACACTAAATATGTTAGAGAAAACATTATTAGCATGTTGAGACATTCTTTCTAGCTCTAAAAGTGATTTTTTTGTGGTTCTGGTGAATTTCTTCTTACTCCTCTCTATAGCTCTGTTCCAAAGTCCTTGGATCAGTTAGAACCTATAATAAGACAAATAGCTAACTTGAATAAATCTAAATCACTATATGAAAGACAATGACTATATACTATTGTCCTCAATGCGGAATCTAACACAAGTACAAAGAAGAATTATAAAGTACAACTTTGCAATTTTCTATTGATTTCTAGAAGGCATCTATCTTAAACATCATGTCGTATGGTTCCTTTTATACACCAAGGAAACCCTAATGGGCTTTACATACGCGTGAAAGGATAATGCATATCCTTTCCTAAGATATCTCTAAGATAACTATTATAACTAATCTGTTACATAAACAGACTTAACTAGACAAGGCCAGTACTAACTATAGTACTGCCAGACTTAACTTAGTATTGGCAGACTTAACTATGTCTACCAGACTTAACTCTATAACTACCAGACTTAAGTCTGTTTACAATAATTCCTAACACTTTTCATAAAACATTGAAGATTAAGCAACACTTTTAAATTAAGTGTTGCATTTATGGATCTAATGCAACGTTTTTTAGTAAGTCTTGCAAACCCTTTTTAAATAGCAACATGTTAAATCTCATAAAAAGTTTAAACCCCTCCTACATCTATAAAATGAAATTTTAGGTTAAATTGTTCCCGCCCCTCCAAAATTTATTTCCCTCCAAATCAACTTCCCCATCTTACCCAAAGCATAAAAAATATCAATCTCTTAAACAATTACACACAAAGTTGCTGCCATCTATTGAAAACTACCGCTCGCTTCTCTTCCAGCGACCTAATCGACGGATCCGTCATGTCTCGGTCACGACCGAATTATGGAGCTGTTTCAGAACTGCATTAAAATAGCTAGTGAAAATGTATTTTTTTTAATTATTTATTTATGTTTCTGATTAATTAATTAATTATTTTATATGGAAAATAGATCAGAAGAATACATGGGAGTTGAATTTGAGTGATCATTTATGCGATATTATTAAAGTCAAACAAGAGAACGACGCCAAAACCAATTTACATAAGGTAGTAATGTTTGGATTCAGTTTTAAGGTTTAAATTGTTGAATGTTTGGTGTTTGTTAACTTATTGGGGAAACGAAATAAGTGAGTAAATATTCCTATTTGTGACAATGGTTTGGTGAAAAATAGAAAACTAAATTGGTGGTGGATTCCAAAGCTTCTTTGTCGATATTGTCCCATATAAAGCTCCCATTGCAAACGTTATGTCATATTGTGAGTTATAGAAGGTGGTTTAAGGACATCTGAATTGGCCAAATACATATGCCTTTGGTGTTTCTTAATTCCCAAAAGGATTTTTTTTCCTTTTTCTTGATCTATGTGTGACAGGAACATGGCACATGAATTACTTTGTCCAAATGGCATGATATTAAGTTCAATGAATTAACTCTGCGTGTGTTTTTTTGACTACTCAAGTTTTATGCTTACACTTTGGGCAATTTTCTATCTGTCTATTCCATTTGACCTAATAACTAACTTCTTAACTCACCTGTTTGAGATCAAGCACAATCCAAATCACCCTTATTCAAACATAACCTAGTGTAGAAACCTTACAAGTTCAAATGTGGTGTCAACTTCTAGCTTATTAGCCAAATCAGGCTCCACAATCGATGACTCTTTTATGCTACGTTGAGTGTAGATGTTAATAAATTTAGTGAATCTAAATGAACATTAATGCCTAAACACATTAATTGACTTTTGGTTGTATAACATGTTTTCCTATGTTAATCAAAACTCGATAACTAACAATGTTTTTTACAAACTCATTTCTATAATGTTCTTGTACATATATAATTCGATAGGTCACTTTAGTGTTCAAGCATGATGCTCTCATATAAACGATTTTCTACTTGTTATTATGTATTTAATTATGTCAATATCTATCCTCCTTCATATTAATAAACATTTGTTACCTTGATACAAAACCAATTATGTTTTCTTAGCAAAGTGCCCAACTTATATTAATTATATCCTCAAACAAATTGCTCATCTTAGTTTGTCGGTGCAAAGTGCCTACCTTATATTAATTATATGGGTGTTAGACAAACTTATCTTAAATACGTACTTCTTATTCATAATTGTGATCATGGATATGCAACATGAATTTACGCCATTAGTGTCGAGGCTTATACCATGAAAGAAAGGTACTTTAATGATTTATTTACAATTCCAACAATTGATGAAAGCATATCCTAAGATTCTCTGGGTTATCTAAACTGTCTGGTTATACGTGTCCTCTATTCTTCCTGTCCTTGTAGTTTTCAAGTGTATCTAGAGAATATTAGAATGCATCAGGATTCAATTTTGTTCTGCATCTCCCCCAACAAACATGCATACGGGCTTCGGTGGATTCAGATGGTACTTACCTTCTATACTTGGCTAAATGGCAGTCTATGGTGGTTGTAGCGTGATGTCAAATATTATTTGGCTTTGGACTTATGCTTCTGAAAGATTATAAAAAAACAAGGTTGCAGGTAAATGGCCCTTATTGCATTTTTAGTCTTTGATAATTCTTAGATAATCTTTCTTTCTATGAATATTTGTAGGTATAAAATATGTAATGTTTATTGAGTGAAGGTTGTGTTTGAACTGCATGCCTATCTGAATCATGTAGACTTGTTACTCCTTTCCTAGTGTAGTGTTATGCTATCAATTAGATATGGTTTTCTTATACTATCATGATTTTTTGTATCAATGATATTGGTTCATTGGTTTTGAAAATACATGATACATGGTTTCTATGTTGTTTTTGGTCTTGTTATGTATCCCCTGAATCCGTGCAGACTGTGAATCTTTTTCTTCTATTTCTTTCTAATTTGCATATATAACTTGAGTATCATACAATCTTTTTTTTCTATTTCTCTTCTATCTTGTCATTATATTTCAAGTTGAAATGTTAATGTGATTTCGTAGCTGATTAATTGGCTCTGGTAAGGCTGTTACATAAAATGAAGTTAACAATACATTTTTATGCGCAGTGGGCAGCTTTTAATCCGCAATATATATCATGTACTATCCAAGATCGCACCCCTTGAACAACATGGTGAAAATTCTGAGTAGGAAATGCGGAATGCGTCAGGTGAGAGTTCTTGTTTTACTTATGGTTATGAGCACTGTTAAAGACCCACTTATATTGTGAGTAATAACTTGCTATTCTGGGTTAAGGATGGCAGTACCTCCATCAAGTTTTATTGATAACACGAGCTATGCTTGACTCACACAGTCATATTGAAAACAAAAAGCCTATACCCCATGGTACACATGACATTGGAAGTAACTTTTAGCCAATGTGTAAATAAAAATTTAGTATTTTGGTTAAGTTGCAACATTACTTCTATCCCATCATATTTTTTATTCTTATCGTATAGTATTCTTGCTTAAGATAGATATTTACACCTTTTATAATTACTTTCTCTACAAGGTATGTGTTTTCACTAAAGAATGTGAAACAAAGTCTAAGAAAGTTAAGGGAAAAGAAGATAAGAAGTTGGGTAATGACGTAAGTTCTTGATTTTCCTGATCCATTTTTATACTCTTTATAATAGTAAAAATCCTTGAATTGAGCCAAATCCATCATGGCAGCATATGGCCCTTCTGTTTGAAGTGTTTTTATTTCTATGTTGTAGTTGGGATGCTTTAATTTCTAGCGGGTTTAAGATTCTTTTATTATTGATTTTAGGTACCATCTCAAGCTAAAGTTTCCAAGAAGATGAAAATGAAATTCTCTAAAGCATTGGATGTTATTTCTTGCATTGCCGCTTCCTATTGACGTGTACAAGGAGGTAATGTTTTACTGATTTAGTTAATTAGAATGTGTATCGTCCTTCTATACTCAACGTATATAAGATAGAGTAAAAAACTAACATCACATGCAGAAGCATTATACTTTAGTTCACTCACATTCTCGCCTTTTTATGTATAGGTTCTTGTTACCCTTCATCAGACAGTAATCCCGAATCAGTCTAGCCCTATCACATTGTGGTGAGTCCCATCATAATTATTTACTTTTTACGTTATTGTATTTGTTTATTTTGTTAAGAGTGGTTCATGCACATGCAGTGATTTTTTAATGAGATCTTATGACATTGGAGGTGTTATAAGTGTTATTGTAACACCCTCAAACTGCAATACGCAACAGAATACAACATTTGGGGTGCTACTTCATAATACATGCACGCGAGTCCCAGTAAACGTTTCAAAGATACGTTTATAAAACACAATTTCATTTATTAGAAAGATCAGAGTTACATAGGTCCCAATACCATTATAGAAATTATTTCTAAAAGTCACAATACGACTTGATTTCTAAAACATTTGTTTAATTAATGACACTACTTCACCGAGACACCGTCCTTGATATCCGCATTCCGTCCCATCCAGCAATCAACAACAATTAACCTGAGATACATGCTTAAAAAGTCAACAAAACATTGAGTGAATTCATAGAGTTTACAATTAACACATAGAACACATAATTTGGTTCCACAAAACATATAACGTTGGCTCGTAAGTCAAGTTATAAAAATATTGATTTCTAACTAAAGAGCCCGTGTACCGAAACTTAATACATTCATCTCGTAGGACAAAATCATGACCGGGAAGTATGCCACTTCCCCTAATACTAACCACAAGATGTCCGTTTGACAGGGTGGTCCAAACGGATTCAAACCCTGGACAGTAGGGGTGAGCATGGTGCGGATCGGTGCGGTTTTTGGCAAAAACCACACCGCATCCGCAATTGCGGTTTTCTTTTTTATTATTATTTTAATAAAAAAATTAAAATAAATATAAATATTTTTTGTAATTTTTAATTTTTTATTAATTTTTTTTATATTATTTTGTTTAAATAGTTAATTTTATCTAATAAGAAAAAAAGATAAATTATTTTTTTTTTAAAAATATTATTTAAATTTTTTTATATATATTTTTTCTTTTAAAAATATAAAAAAAAATAGTTTAATTTTTATTAATTAAATTTTATTTATTTGTTTTTATATGTTATATATAAAAAATACTCAAATATTAACATTTTTTTATGTTAAATTATTGTAATAAATAAATTTTAAAAAATATTAATTTCTTTATTGTAATAAAAAAATATAAAAAAAATTTAATGTTTGTAAAATAAAATAACAGTGAGTCTAAAAATTTTTGGTTATATCTATTTATTTTTAATTATTATTTTAATAAAAATATAGAATATAATAATTATTAATACAGTAAAAAATTAATTTAAAATTAAGAAGAAAAAAAAAAAAATTAATATTATAATATTTTTCAATTTCTTTTTTTTTATTTAATTTAAATTAAAATAAAATCATATATTAAGGATAATATTTTTATCTTTGTTTTTTTTTATTTTTTAGATTAAAAATTTTAAGATTATTTTTATTTTATATATTATAAAAAAATTTATAAAATAAATTAAATTTTTTTATATTTTTTATTAATATAATTAAAATAATAAAAATATTAATTTTTTTTTAATTGAGACGGGGAGGTTTTAAAATTCTATTTAAAATTTTATTAAATATATATATTTATTATATAAAAAAATATTTTTATTTTTTTTAATATAAAAAAATTTTTATTATTAAATATTGTATGTTTATTAAAAAATAAATTATTTTTTATATTAATTTTATTATATTAAGTTCTAATTTTTTATATCTTTGTTTTAATTATTTAATAAAAAAATAAAAAAAGAGAGAATCCTAACCCTGCGTTTTTTTGCGGTTTCGGTTTTGCGGGGTTTTAATTGCGGTTTTGCGTGTTGTGCGGTTATTAACCGCACCGCACCACACTATAATTTTATAAATTAATGTGGGTTTTTTTTTTGCGGTTTTTTGTTTACAATGTCGGTTTTTTCGGTTATAACATGCATAAGTTAAGGTAAACACACACATTACCTAGAATATTATTGATAATATGCATTAGAAGCCTTATAACACACATTAAATAATCAATGTGCCGTTTTTTGGTTTTATAAAATTAATGTGCGGTGCGGTGCGGATTTTGTGGGTTCGGCTTTACGGGTAAAACCGCAATCGCACCGCATTTTGTGGTTTTTATTTTTTCTTAAAACCGATCCACCGGTTTTTGCCGTGTGCGGTTTTTGTGGTCGGGTTTATGGCGGATTTTGGTCGGTTTGCTGTTTCGTGCGTTTCTTTCTGCTCACCCCTACTGGACAGGGTTGTTGAACCCAATAGATCTATTTAATGCATTAGCGTTCACCAACAACTAGGCAAATAACGGATACATAGTGAAAGGCATATACTCAATAGCAAGCGGAATCATATTTTCGTATCAAAACAGTTTGCGTTCAATTTCACAAAACAAGCAATATATCTCCCTCGCGGAGTTTAAAACATTGAAAACTTTAAAAGCGAGGCTATAAACTCACCTTGATCAAAAATCGTTGATCAAACAATGAAGTCTAGCACGAAAATCCACAAACGCGATCACGACCTATAATTAGAGTCGCTCGATTACTATACCGAAAAGTATAATCAACGATGCGTACATTGTATCAACAAAACATAATATAATAGTGTGTATATATATATATATATATATATATATATATATATATATATATATATATATATATATATATTCATACATGTGATGAGAAACCCACTTGCGCCTTAGATCCTAAAACCCCACAATATTAAGTTACGATCGTTCTTTTATAGCTTAATCGAAAACTTTCTATTTTAGGAAACTTTCTATTTTTAGAATGTTATCATTTTTAGAAAGTTACCATTTTTAGTAAGTCTCGCTATCCAATTATATTTATAATAATATTAATTCGTCTCGTCGAATCCTCGACGTTCAATGTGGTTATTAATTACTCGTATCGGGATTATATCCCGTACGTTTACAAAAAGTTACTATTTTTAGAAATGCATCCATTTATAAAAGTCGTTACATCTAAATTGTTATACTCGTAAAAATAATAGCGTTTATTATTTTTATAAACAACCGACAAGTGTTATATTAATCCGTTGACTTTCAAATGTCAACGTTGGACTTTATTTAACTTTGACTTTAGTTACCATTTTTTAGTAATTAAATCTGACCCGCTCCAAATGACCCGTTATATCACATTTTCACGCTTCGGACAAAGAAGAGATTTTATGTAAAACGATATTCCGGACAACTTTTTAGTTTTAGCCGAGACCCGAAACTCGACAGAAAATGACCAAAATGCCCTTTTTCAATTCTGCTGTAACTTGTATTTTTAATAAAAACGCAGCAGTTTGACCATCGGTTTTGACCCGCTATATCACGTTTTCGTGACTTTGACCAAAAAGAGATTTTATAGAAAACGTCATTCCGGACAACTTTCGTGTTTCGCCAGAAGGCTGAAACGGACTCGAAAGTCCCCAAAATGGCCGTCGAAAATCAGATCAGAATGTATGCTTTATAAAATAGCTGATTGGTAACTTATAAAATTTCCAAACTTCGATCGGCCATAACTTCTTCGTTATAAGGAGTTACGGGACGTCCGAATTACCAAAACGTACATTAGGACGAACTCTATCATATTTCAACATCAAAAATCAGTTTTTATAATTTTTCAAACCTCGTTTTCCATGCCAAACTTACTACACGAATTTACACTTTTAAAAACCCATCAAAACCTTGTTTTTGACTTCCAACAATCATCCAAATACCATCAACTAGTCTAATTAACATCCCCAATATCATCTCTAATCAACGCAAGTGTCGGATTCCGTCACATATAATATACAAAATCAAATCAAACAACGAAAATAACATAACACAAGTATTAGAACGTACTTACAACAACACAAAAGTGTTGGGTCTTGGTCTCGGCTCACCCACGTACGCACGAACACAAACCCAACACAAACCAACTTGACTTCTAATCAAACCCACTTATTTATAACACTATCCTAGCCTTGATTAACACCCTTTTATACTTGAAATCTACCAAATCAACCAAAAATATATTTTCTTCAAAACCCATTGCATGTAGGATTTTATTATATGAAAACGTAGGTAATGACGAGGGGATTAATATTTTGAAATTGGATCATAATGCATGTCGGAAAAATTGACGAATTTGGGTGGCTTATGTGGTGGTGCCGGTGGACAAAGAAAAAGAGGAGGAAGGAGTGAAAAAAAAATTCTAAAAATTATAAGGGTGTGTATAAGTGGGGTATTTATAGAAAACCACTTTAGCAACTTGGCAATTTTAGTCCTTCCTTCCACTTTGCTCTTTCAAACTTAGTACAAAGGGTATTTTCTTTCATTACATAATTGGCCAAAGCTCGGGATTACATTTACGAGATTATTTTTATTTCCGTCACACTTTTATTAGTTTAAAACATTTAATAAAATGTGTATATTTTTAAAATGCGAGTCCGGCTCAAGACAAGGAACAAAATAACGACATTCATAAAAATAATAAATTTACGATCTTCAAAATAATAACGAGACGCGGCGTAAATTTTTACAATACTTAAAACGATTAACGAACGCGCGGTCAAACGTCGAATCGCAAAACGTCAAAAATAAATATTTTAAATTTCTTTTTGTATTAAAATACGAAAATAATTATTCACGACAAATAAAATTTTAAATGTCGACGTTTGCTCACACAAATTTATAAAATAATAATTATGACATCGAATTCGTGATCGTCATACACGTCGTGAAACTCGGGTTGTTACATTCCACCCACCTTAATGGAGCGCCGTCCTCGGTGCTCATCCTTTCTTACTCATCTTGATTATTCCGAATGGAAAGTCAACAAAACAAATGATAATTCATATCAATAAAAATCAAAAATATAATTACAACTGCTCTTATTATAAGAGACAAAATACTTCACGGAAATATATCCGATAAAACCGAATCATATCATTCTCAACACCTATAGTTGCTCACATTATAAGAGATAAAATACGCAGCGGATTTTCATTCGTGGAAAACTTAAATCACGTCGTTTTTAAACAAAAGACTTTAAACGAAAGATCAACTCAAATCTTAGTTTGGTGATCATTTTAACAAAACAAAGCACACACCGCTACACAAAACCGAAACATACGTTGCTAATGAAAATCAAAAGATAATTCAAAATCGATATATTTTTATGCGTCATCATCCAAAACCAAAATACTCATCAATATCCAAAAACCAAAATACACATGTCGCCCTCCCGGTCTCATTTAATAATGCCCTACCGGTTGTGAAAAATATTCCAGAGTACATACGACTCCATCCAACGCATTATAGCGCCAACATATAAAAGCACATATTTATTTAAGCACATAGTCGCCTAGTAGCCATTTTAAAATGACCCTATATTCCTACATAGCTTATCCTCCCACTTAGCAGTAATCATGCTTGCTTTCTATAGGTTTCGGCATAATAGCCGTGCCTACTTATTAGGAAGTCTCAGCGATGATCATGCTTATCATGCGGGTTTACACCCAACCGGCTAGATTGCTCATTACGCCTGGCTTGCCGGATGGCCAAGCCTTTTGGTAGTGATCTCGACTAACTCACAGTCAGGTTTTAGCCAACCATGGTCAAGCTTGTGGGCTAACATGCCACAAAAATTTGAAATTCCAAATGTTTTTTTGAATAAAACATTTCATTTAAATGTATAAAAATGGTTTTGTAAGTTTTATGAAACATTGTTTAAACAACATTTTATAAAAGTTTGAGTTGAATAAAAATTTTCCTTTGGATCATAAATCCATTAAGCATTTATTTATAACATACCTTTAAAGTGATATAAATTGTTGAAATGAGAATATTACTACTTAAATACTTTTTTTAACGTTTAATTTTAACGTTGAAACGTTTTTATATCTTGTGATTTATCAAAACGTAAAGATGTGAAAAAATATTATTAAATGTTTTTAGTCATATATATTTTATCACAATCTCCCCCTTTTTGAATGATTACAAAATTTTAAACTCATTAAATGTAACTTTTGCTTTTAAACAAGTATTTAGTTGAGTTTTTTATGTCATTTCTCCTCCTATTTTGAAGAATCAAAAAGGCAATCGTCGATAATCGCAAGTAAAATCGACGGAACAAATATGCCCCCCCCCCCCCTTGAAGTGTGCTCCCCCTCGTTCGAGGGCAACAAGGAATCGAGCTATGGTTGTCTTGGCTTAAAAAAAACGATGTTAGAACATTAAAATAATTCTAACATGAAGCAATTAGAGAAAATTATGGCAAAAAATTTTGCACAAGCCAACATCAAACAAGGATTTATTCATCATTTTGAGCAATGTGTGTAAACAACACACAAGAAATACAAGGAAATAAGAAGAACAAGTATCATTAGAAGCATATTCATTACATCAAAAAAAAATAAAATAGCCATAGAAGGATTTATGACATTGCTTGCGACACAAAAAGGGTTTGTAAGATTATTGTAGGCATGTATGAGATTAGATGGTTTATGTTGATGGTGAGTGTGGAGCGGAGGTGTTGTGGAAGGATAGTCCTTTTGAACTTGAGGTGGGTAGATGTGGTCATTTGAGAAGATATTCAATCCAATGATACTCTCACATCAACGCAAGGAAATTTGTTTTTTGTGTAGATAGCAAACTGGTCAATACCCACTATGATTTTCAAACTTGGTTAATGTTGAGGGTTGTGGTGTAGGTTTGGAGAGTATGGTGATGATGGGATGTAGGTTTTGTTTGTTGATAGAGATGCATTGTTTAAGAGGTTTATAGGTCCTTGTAGTTGATTGATGTCCAACACACACAACTAGGTCTTTTCTTCTATACATTGGAACAGAGATGAATGTAAGAAAAATAGTGAAGTGCGAGCGGAGTGTAAAAGAGCGTAGGGTATGATTATTAAATGAATTGGACATACCAATGTAAATAAGGAGACATACCTAGATATCATATATAATAAATATAAAATAAAGATCCTAAAAATTATATATAGACTATAAAATTTCACACACAAAAAATAAACAAAATCATATTATATTGTATAATAATAAAATATAAATTGGTTTAAATTAATACAAGGGTCTTAAAAAATTAATATAATATGTATATAGTAACATATAAGAAATAATGATAAGAAAGATAAGTAGCGTTTATAGAGAAAATAAATCAACCATATAAAATAAAAGTATAATCTAATTAAAGTAAAGTATTATTTTACACTATAATTTTAAATTATAAAAGTTAAAAAAATTACACAATAATAAACCAAAAATCAAAATCAACCCTACACAAACCCCCACACCACAACCCCAACCACCACTACCCCACCCCACCCCACTACCCAACTCTGACACAAGTACTCCCACACACAACTCTACAACCACCCCAACCCCAACCCCATACACACCAAACACCCGCCCCTAACCTGAACCCGAGGATCCTCACCGAGCAAAACCTGGGGGGGGTGGGCCCTACCACCAACCCAACAGGACGCTGCGTGGAGCGGGGCCGATTGCCAGACACTACACAGAAAAATAGACACCTTGGACTCTAGGTGGTGGTTGTAGACGAGTGAGGAGGAATTCAATCCAATTGATGTCCTCACTTAAGGCAATGAATTGTTTTTGAGTGAAAATGCAACAAGGGCAATACCCAACATGGGTTTCAACTTGGTTAATGTTGAGGGTGTGTGTTAGGTTTAGAGAGTATGGTGACGAGGGAATGTTGTTTTGTTGTTGAGAAAGATGCATTGCCAAAAGGTTTGATAGGTCTTGTAGTTGATTAATGTCATCAACTAGGCTTTCTCTACTTGGAGACAGAGATGATATGTATTGAGTTTGGTTGTGTTGAGTTTGGTTGTCATATTGAGGTGGAACTTGAGTGTCAGTTTCATGTAAGTTGATGGGTGAAATGGGAAGTAGAGGATGTGAAACATCTTGAGGTGATGTGGGAGTGTCCTTAATATAGGGATTTGGAAATGTTTGATTAGGGTGATTGTTTTCTTGAGATGGTTCATGATAAGGAGTGAGTGGTTTTGGCATTGGTGAAGTTGCATTGAGCACATTAGATGTGTTGCAAAGGTTTGGTTTCTTCCTCCAAATGGGTTTCACACTCATTTTGGCTACCCTTGATGGTTTGGATGTGGGTTTGTTAGGAGATGTCATTGGTGAGAATGATTATGATGAAGATAAATGAGGATGTATTTATAGTGAGGGAAAGGTTCAAATAAGGAAGTATGAACATTCAAAGGATCAATTCCCATAAATGTTTGTGAGTTTAGGGAAACAGTGGCTAAGTCTAGGGGGTGTTTGGTTAAAAAGAGAAGAAAAATATTGTTTTCCCATGTTTGCCTAGGCTAGCCCCCTTAATTAGGGGCCGGTCCTCTTAAAATTAAGGGGGCTGCCCTTTATGAATTAAGGGGGCCGCCTACTGGCATTTCCTAGATTTTCAAAAAACTAATTTTTCTTAAAAATTTTGTGAGGGTTTCAGTTTTGGTGGTTGATTTGCAGCAAGTTTATCCTTTTATAGCAATTAAGATATTTTAGCACATAACAATTAAGCATTCAACAAGATATAATGCATAGTTTTGGCATGTAGACATATAAGGATAAGAGAAGAAGGCTAAACAAGATATAATGCACAAAGAGTTTACTTAGCAAGAGGATTAACAAGATAAACCAAACTTTTGTACACAAACTAGTGTGTGCCTAAATGCAACAAATGTGGAGTAGCGATTATTTCGACACTAAGACATGTAAAACCTAAAAAATAATCCAAATGCTCCTTGATTTAATTTTGCTCAACCAAGATTGTCAAGAAATATATATTAGATTATATATTTTTGACAACAAGTAAGAGAACATTATGCATGTGAAAAAAATGTTTTTAGCAAATCTCAACAATATGTGAGAATTAATTTTTCATGTGATCCTAGTTGTGAGAAAGACTTTCTTTAGAAGATAAATGAATTGGGACTATGTGTAATGAAATATGCATTTAGATAGAGGATTTTGTAAAAGATTGCATATAGGTTTTTCCTAATTTTTTGTGTTTTTGTGCAAAACAGAAGCCTAGACACAGAGAAAAAAAATTATGTTCAGTGGGTGGCCCCCTTAAAGTCTGGCCGGTCCCCTTAAAATTAAGGGGGCTGCCCCTTATGAATTAAGGGGGCTGCCACCTGCTAAGAAATTATTTCTTGGATTTTTGACAAACAGTTCATTTCTAATTTTTAGTGCTCAAAACTTAGTCAATTTGTTCCATCATTCCTAGACCTAAGCGTAAGTAGTTAAATGGTTCACTTTTAAGTGGCTTAGTTAGAATATCGGCTATGTTGTCTTCCGATGAGACCTTTTCTATAGAGATATTCCCTTTTTGAATATTATCATGAAGGAAGTGGTGGCGAATTTCTATGTGTTTTGTTCGTGAGTGATGAACGAGATTCTTACTTAAGTCTATAGCCCCTTTGTTATCATACATTATTGCAATATCGTCTAACCTAATGCCATAGTCTACGAGAGCTTGTTTCATCCATAGGGCTTGTTGACATGCCTTTCCGGCGCTTACATCGAAAAACTCTAACGAATCACATCATCAAAATATTAAAAAGTAAAGTTACGGAAAAGTTACCGAAGATAGTTTTTTTTTTTTCAAAATTTATTAGGAAAAAAAAAATCGGGTGGGGGAAGTGTTTTTATAATGTATCAATAATTTTATCAAATCGCATCGAGATGTTTAAAGAATATTAAACTCTTCGCAAGAAACGAATATCAAGATATATATATCTACATACCATAGAACAGACTGCCGTATTATATACTATATATCATATTAATATATTTTTTACTATTTATATATATATAGGGATGGGTTATAGGGAAAAATATTTTGCTTGTAACCCAGAAAACAAACTGATGCCTAAAAAAATCAAACAGATGCCATAGTTTTTAGGGCATCTGTTTTGTTTTTTTATGGTTTTACAGAGTGTAAATGATGGCCATCTTTGCTGAAAAAAACTATTTTTGCTGTGAAAAAATTAAGGCATTTGTTTGGTTTTTTTAGGGCATTTGTTTGGTTTTTCTGGGTTTTCTGGGTTTTCCACCAAAATTAGGTTTTCTCATGATCCCATCCCATATATATATATATATATATATATATATATATATATATATATCATATATTAATTTATATATTTTTATTTATATATATATATATATATACACATACATTCATACATGTGATGAGAAATTCATTTGCGCCTTAGATCCCAAAATCCCATAACATTGAGTTATAATTGTCCCTCACGTTTTATCTTACGTGACTTTAATTGAAAACGTTATATTTTCGATAACTTTCTATTTTTAGAAAGTTACTATTTTCGGAAAGTTACCATCTTTGGTAAGTTTAAATATCTAAGTATATTTTTAATACTTATCATTTTATTTATATCCATGTACTTAGTTAAAAATTATATAAGTTTTATATGACCCGTTGACTTTTTAAAGTCAACATTTGACTTTTATACTTATATTTATTTTTACCCAAATCTGACGCGCCAAACGACCCTCTAAATCACATTTTCACGCTTCGGAAAAAGAAGAGATTTTATGTAAAACGACATTCCGGACAACTTTTTAGTTTTAGCCGAGACCCGAAACTCGACAGAAAATGACCAAAATGCCCTTTTTCAATTCTGCTGTAACTTGTATTTTTAATAAAAACGCAGCAGTTTGACCATCGGTTTTGACCCGCTATATCACGTTTTCGTGACATTGACCAAAAAGAGATTTTATAGAAAACGTCATTCCGGACAACTTTCGTATTTCGCCGAAGGCTGAAACGGACTTGAAAGTCCCCAAAATGGCCGTCGAAAATCGGATCAGAATGTATGCTTTATAAAATAGTTGATTGGTAATTTATAAAATTTTCAAACATCGATCGGCCATAACTTCTTCGTTATAAGGAGTTACGGGACGTTCGAATTACTGAAATGTACATTAGGACGAACTCTATCATATTTCAACATCAAAAATCAGTTTTTATAATTTTTCTAACCTCGTTTTCCATGCCAAACTTACTACACGAATTTACACTTTTAAAAACCCATCAAAACCTTGTTTTTGACTTCCAACAATCATCCAAATACCATCAAATAGTCTAATTAACATCCCCAATATCATCTCTAATCAACGCAAGTGTCGAATTCCATCACATATAATATACAAAATCAAATCAAACAACGAAAATAACATAACACAATTATTAGAACGTACTTACAACAACACAAAAGTGTTGGGTCTTGGTCTCGGCTCACCCACGTACGCACAAACACAAACCCAACATAAGCCAACTTGACTTCTAATCAAACCCAATTATTTATAACACTATTATAGCCTTGATTAACACCATTTTATACTTGAAATCTACCAAATCAACCAAAAATATATTTTCTTCAAAACCCATTGCATGTAGGATTTTATTATATGGAAACGTAGGTAATGACGAGGGGATTAATATTTTGAAGTTGGATCATAATGTATGTCGGAAAAATTGACAGATTTGGGTGGCTTATGTGGTGGTGACGGCGGACAAAGAAAAAGAGGAGGAAGGAGTAAAAAAATACTAAAAATTATAAGTGTGTGTATAAGTGGGGTACTTATAGAAAACCACTTTAGCAACTTGGCAATTTTAGTCCTTCCTTCCACTTTGCTCTTTCAAACTTAGTACAAAGGGTATTTTCTTTTATTACATAATCGGCCAAAGCTCGGGATTACATTTATGAGACTATTTTTATTTTCTTGAATGGTAGTAAGTGCATTGGTCGCTTTTATTTTGCCGTGATATGGCTTAGGACGTGAGTGAACGGGTGTCCCTACCCAAATGAAGATGAAGGTTGATGTGAGAGGTACGCAAGCCTGATAAACCATTTTCGGTTGTGGCATGTTAGCCCACAAGCGTGACCATGGTTGGCTAAAACCTGACCGGTGATAAGTGGTATGTGCTTAATTACACATACCATTTGTCCATTAAAACGAGCTAAAATGACCAAAAACGTACCAAAAATACACTGTATTTGTATGTTTTGCATTTGTATTGTGCAGGTAACGGATATCCGAGAAAAGGACAAACACAAAGCCAAATCGACAAAACCGAGCATGAGAACGGAAAGAGCGTAAAGCAAAAGCCAAGAAATTAAAGCCAAGTCAAAAAGTCAAAGTCAACAAAAGTCAACCCTGAGAAGTCAAAGTCAAAGCCGAAGCTGAAAATCAAAGAAATACTTAATAGGCCACCCGTACCCATCTGATAGGCCTAGGCAGCCCATTAATGTATTAACATGAAGACTTGTACTAGAAAAAAAGGCCCAATTCCTTTTATTATCAAACCGGCCCAAAAACATAATAAAGGCCCAAAACCATAACCGTATAACCCTGTTAGCCTTTTCCTTTAACAATGTTAAGCCCCACAAGGACTTAACTTGCAAACTTGCATATAACATTGAGGGACTGTTATTTTTGAGTCCCAAAAGTTTTGCACCACTTGGACCATAATTGCAAACACATTATACTAATGGAAGGGCCAAACCTGCCAAGTCTCAAAACCTTTTATACACCACAAGGACTTCCAGTGTTATACTTTCATACAAGTTGAGGGGCCATATTTGTCAAACTCTCAAACCCTTACCCTGTTAAACACAAAAATAGAATAAAAATAGAGCAACACTATAGGATCCCGTTAACACTTCATAACATATATATCATTCACAAATTTGATCTAGAAAAGAGAAAGAGATATGAGTTGTTTTGTAGAGAGAGAAAGAAGAGAGAGAGAGATGAGAGAGTTTAGGAAAAGGAGAAAGATATTATTTTCAACAACTAACTCTTTTCTAAATAGAAAAGAGTTTATATACCCCGTCGCGTTAAATGACGCGCGGGATATTTAACTAGGACCCAGGCTCGGGTTTTGCTTGGGATTAAACCCAAAACATATACAATATTAGATTAACTATCGAGCCCGATTCTCGATGCTATCCTATTACAACGTTAACTAATTGATTGACCGAGACTAACATTCATAATGGACGAACTTCATGTTCGACTTAATATTTTGAGGCTAACAATCTCCTCCGAAGTGAGTTCATTGTTGTTTGTTGTAGGCTTTTGTCGTTTAAGTTCATGTGGTCTTGGTCTTTTTCTTTGTTCTTTGTTGTAGGCTTGTTCCTTCATGCTTTGCGATCTTGACTTTGAGCCTTTGTCATTGTCTTTATTGTCTATGCCATCTTGCGATCTTGTATCTTTTTACCAACATTCTCATATTATGCCTAATCTTGAAAGCTTCAAATCAGAGTTTGCGGAAGTGACTACGCGCGAACTCACCCCTCAAATATGTAAACAAATACAAACATGTATAAATACACAACAAGGGACGAAATCACGCGAGACCAATAAAACCGGAAGCAGTATAAAGTGTTCCCGGGTCGTTTTGTCCCGACGAGGCTAGAAATGGATTATCGAAGAACGATTGATGATTGGTGTTTGAATGTAACAAGGAATGTTTGTGAATTAATACTGAAAGCAAATGCACATAAAAATTAAACAAGAACATAAACTAGAATAAGCATAAA
>BQNB010031633.1:2431-53823 GCA_026074375.1 Tanacetum coccineum | reverse complement strand
TTCTCCCTAAGTTTGTCTATAATGAGATTGAAAAGCTTATGAGGAATTTCCTTTGGTCTCAAGGTAATTCTCATAGAGGCAAAGCCAAAATGAAGTGGAAGGATGTTTGTAATTTGAAAGAGCATGGTGGATTAGGCATCAAATGTTTACATTTGTGGAATGTTGCTTTAATGTCTAAGAATATTTGGAATATTGTTTCTAAAGAGGATTCTTTATGGGTAAAATGAGTGAATTCTTATAGATTGATAGACAGAAGATCCAATGTGAGGAATTTTTAGGATATTCTTTTGTTAAATGATGTTTGCTGGGGATGGAGAAAGATCTTATTATATAGGGATGTTATCAGGGAGCATATTGTGACTAGAATTGATAATGGAAAAGACACTTCTGTTTGGTTTGATAATTGGTCTTTTTTAGGTCCTCTTTGTAAATTTATCTCAAACAGGGACATCTTTGAAGCACAGCTTTCTCTTTCTTGTAAAGTGTAACACCCTTATTTTTATAATATAGCAGCGGAAGCTAATCTGGGGTATTACTTCATGGATACAACAATCATAATCAGAAAACGACCTAAAAGAGACGTTTATTCAAAAGATATGTTATCATTCATTTCAAATCAGAGTTTTACAAAGGCATGTCCTAAAATCTAGAAACATAAAATGTGAATGATAACAAGTTTTAGCCATCTTCATGTTCATGCCACTCCATGTTATAAGTTGCTCAATTACCTGAGATAAACATGCATAAAAAGGGTCAACACAAAGGTTGAGTGAAATTCATAGGTTTGAAATGTAAAGTGAATACAAATTATAGTGGAAATATGGTATTCTGTTGCAGGAAATACCAACATCATGGGGAAACATTATCTATTACATCTAAGTTCATGACACAATACATTAAACAGGAAATTCACCTATGATATTGGTTTAGTGCGACAAATGTCCTCTGGAAAAGGTAACTTGCCAGGGTACCTATTGGGAAAAAAAAAAAAAAAAAACAAAATACAGTTGCTTTGGCAACCCCAAACATGGGTATAAACCCAAAAACCCGGACCGTCACCCCCAATAGGATCTATTCATAATATCCGTTCACATCCTAATGCAGTAATTAATTTTCATGATATGGAAATAATGGCACTGAAAGCTACTTAGGCTATAATATATCTGGATAGCATACATTTAGAAAATACTTGTATTCATGGTTTATAGCAGGTATCACAGGTTTATAAAGTATTCAAAAGATAAAATTGGGGTTTATGAATTCATTAAAGCTTGAAAAGTAATCACATGTATAAAAAACGAGTATGTAAAAGAGTTTGTAACAAGCATGTATCCCCCTCGCGGGTTTATAAAACATTCAAAAGATTGAAAAGCGAGGCTATGAACTCACCTGATAGGTAGATGTAATAAATATTCTGAAATGAAAGCTCACGACCTTATCACAATCTTAACAGGGAAGGTTGATATAGCAAATGATAGTAAACAGCCACGTCACGCAACTGAGTAATACTGTTGAGTCTTAGGAAGATTGTACCTAGAACTGTAGTTTTAAGAGTTATGAGTTTGATTGAAGAGTTTGGAATTATTTATCACTGTTCGGCCATCATAATTCAGAAAGTCATTCATAAACGTTAGAGATCTAGGGCCCTTTAAAAATCGTAAACCAACAACTTAGTCAGAAAGTAAAACTAAAAGAAAAATCCTAATATGAAGCTCCCAAGTATTGTGATATGATATAATCTTTCAAGCGTTTTAATCCATATCTGGAAATTTAAGATGCGCGAGAAGCGTTAATTAAAAGTATTCTTGTAAGGTTTTCAACATGTTTTTATACTTTTTCATAATGTTACATTTTAGACCTTGAGTTTGAAAGTGGCAAAATAATACCTTGGGTCTGGCACTTTTACGAGTTTGGTCATTCAAGTTTAAAAGATATACCAAATAAACCGTGTACTTAAGAAAGTGACATAATAGACCCTAATATTATAACTTTGATAAAATAGACATTTTTGCAGCCCTTTAGTTATAAGTTTTAGAAATTACGATAATATACCCCTTTGTTAACGTATACCGCCTTATACTTGGAAATACCCCTTGAGCATTAGATAAACCCTTAATTTGTTAGAAAATTCAGAGTTACTATGCTTAAGTATACCCCTTAGGTTGAATTCCCTTGACCAAATGTGGTATGAGGAAGAAAAAAATCTGTGAGAGACACCTGTATAACCCCTTACAGTAAGAATTTACCCTTAATTTGGAAGAGAAATACGGAGTAAACTTTGAGAAGGGAAAACTTTGTGGAGTATGGCTTGACAGGTACCACTTAGTGTAATTGGTGGACTTACGTATGAACCCCTTGGACCCTAGAAACCGTTAGCGAGAGCGATGGATACGTTTGGAATTATTAAGGATAGCGTTTCCCCTTTATACCCCTTAAGTTATAATAAATACCTCTTATGCCAAGGATAATAATACAAACATGTCCTAATGCATGCAAGCTAGTTAACATTGCAAAATATATTTATAAGCTATAATAAACTAAAAATAATTAAGTTTTAATGTAACGCAGATTTAAAATTACGATATCGTAGGCTAGAAGCATAAACGGTCAAATTAGGTTTCAAAACGTAAACCCGAGTTTTAAGTTCAAATTCCATTTAGTAACCAATTAAATGTTATATTAACATGATTTAAGCATGCTAGATAATTATAACAATATTTACTCATTATACATTTAGTTTTAAGAAAAAACGCGAAATTGGGTTCGGTGTATCGGTTTTGATCAAAATGGAAAATGACATGAATTGAGTATGAAACTTTAACAAGATACATTTGGATCATATAACAATATAAGGGAGTATTATCAAAGTATAACATATCACAACCACGGGTTTGAGCTTCAAGAGCAAAAATGGTGGAAATAGGGTCCATTTCGGGTATATTTTCCACTCGTAACGCCTTGTAACTGTCCAGGGCTGTCAAATCTTCACAGATTCGCTTGCTTAACTTCTTAATGATTTCTAGGAATCATATGGAAGCAGAGAATGTTTGCTCAATTGGTTTATAGAAAGAAAAGTGGGGGATGAGTTAGAATGAGTATTGTGCTCCTATTTATAGTGTGTACAACGCATAAGGTCAAGAAAAAACAAAAAATAAACTTTTATAACCAGGTTATGACACATGGGTGACGTAGGGAGAGGCTAGGGATGAAGTAAGGAAGCTAAATGCAAGGTAGAGGTGGTTCTAGACATTTTAGGGTTTTGGTTTGATTATACTGTGTTTTTGGACACAAACCATCAGTCTCGGTAAAATGGTTGCCATTTAAAAACCGTAATTCCGTTGAAGCTCAAACCACCAACCATTGTTAGATATTTGAGTCCTCTACAACGTTTAGTTTTACATATTTGAGGGTTACTATAGAAAAATTTAGATATAATAGCCATTTACTACAGGTATGCAGAATCTGCGTACCTTTGCCATTTCGGCTGTAACTAATTCATCTCCGACTCGAATCGGTTGATTCCACCGGAAGAATAATCACAAGACATAGGGCAACAACCTAGTGTTTCACTTAATTTCCAATCCCTATGAGATTTATCAGATCCTATGTTTATAGTCTATCGATTCCTGAACTAGGCTAGGTTTTAGTTTTTAGGTTAAAACTAGATTAAGGTTTTTCTGGGTTTAATTCTGGAATATGATGTTGAAATGATAAATGATGAAAGGATATATTTTAATGTTAGTTGATTAAGTTATTACAACTTATTTGAGAGTTGGTTTAGGTTTATGATGGATAAAAACCAAGAAACGGGTCATGATTTACTATTTTGCTCGGGTTAGGGTTTTTTGAGACTTTTGAATTAGTTTTGAAGTGTAAAAATGTTATAAAGCTTTTAGAATAGAATAATTCGGGTTTACACATAGTAACATTGATGTAGTGAGCTTGTAACTCAAGTGGTGATAAGAAACTAAATGAAAACAAGGTAAAACGGCTATTTTGGAGTTTTAGGCTTCATGATTTGTACATTATGCTTATAAGACTTGTAACTTGACTTAGAGGGAGTGTATATTTCAAATGAGAATGTTATAATTAACATGTACATATGGCTTTAGTAGCTTGTATATTCACTTTAGATATAACCCTCATGAAATTAGGGTTTAAAGGTAATACATAACGTTTAAAAAGCCCGTTTTGATATAACTTGCAAATAACATTAAAGAAATAAGGTACTTTGTAATAGCATATTAAGATATTGACTTACATTTTTATAATATTTGCTTGACAAATCTGCTGACAGGATGCCATAGATATGTTGCATGAGCTCGACTACTTTAGTTATGTAAGTTACATGACCTACGAGATATTGACAAAACACCTTAATGTAATAAAGCAAAAAATTTCCCCGTATAATTGTGATAATAGTAAAATAGGTTGATGAAAATTCTGAGTTGTTATAGTCTCCACCCCTTACAGAAATCTCGTCCCGAGATTTAATTGAAAGTTATTATATATTAGATGTAAACTAGCATAATTTGATCTTTATGTTAGGTAATCAAGGTCACAGTCCACCGGGTGTATGCATTTATAATTATGTTGCGCACCATAAGATAATTACCCTCATTTCACTCATCCTACTTATTTCAAGAACACAACCTCTTGATGACAGCCAATAAATTTATCAAATCCAGACAGAACCTGGATGAAAACTTTGATTTACGAGAACTTTGGTTATGGGCCTACCATTCTTCGCTACGGCGCTACTCTGACGTAAAGAATTAGTTAATTCATTAACCTCTAAAAAGTCAACATCGAAATAAGAATGCTATCACAATCCTTTGTCAAAATTTTCCATACCATGGTATTGGAAATCATTTGACATTTGAGTATAGATTCATGTGTGTTTCCTTTTATTATGTTTTGAATATAACAGAAAATTTTAGAATACTGAGATCATGGAATGAGTAATGTCAAGGAATGATTATGAATTTGTAAGAGAGTTGCTAATCATGTGAGTGCATAATTTTGTAAGAACAATGATAAAGGAAATAAGTAATAATGATAATGATAAGGAATTTTCTTTCTACAAACGAATTGAAAGAAACTGTTTGTACGTATTTATATACTTAACCTACTTATTTATAATTGTCACTTACAAAAAGAGCGTTCAACTCCTGTAACTGAAATTTATAAATTCAAATATTTTTCAGAGAATTATAATTTTCCTTATCTAAAGAAAGAAGTGGACCTAATTCATTTCAATAATGATCATGAAATCATCCTCACCCTAACATAAAAACACAATAATGGTATGTTTAGAAATAATTTTAGATAATATCAAGACCCATAAAACTTGGCTGAAAATTTATGTTGCACAAAAGGTATGAGGAGAGTATTTAGAGATAAACATATAGAATTATAGAATTTGACAAACGATGTCGAGTTTTGATATCATCAGATAACAAGATGTAAACATAACAATCATCTACTCTTGTTATTTCCATGGATAACTTTACATATGAACTTTACATATGAAAAAGAGTTGATACTTATGTTACATGTCTCGAGATTTGGTTGATAGAATAGAGTGAGTTTTGTAAACAGAATTCTTAGTTCCTACAGTGTCTAGTCCTGATGGCCACTTTGTGCAATATCTGACCCTGACAGTGCAACGATTCTGTGTGAAGTAGAGTACATTTCCTACAAAGGGATAGGGTCCATTATATCCACGGTTTCCATTAGCCATGAGATTGCCTGTCTTACTCTCATTTTGTGCAGATGTGATGCATTGTTGCGGTTTGTTTATTGTACGGTTATCTAGTACTATTTTAGTATAATGTATTGTTGGAGTGGTTATTTGTTGTTGCAATCATGGGGTAGTTGTCATTGTCACGATTATTGGAAAGTTTATGTATGTTACTGTGTTTCCTCTATCTACAAACATTCTTTTGTGATTGTAATTCCTTTTTTCTTACTACGGAGTTCCGCTTGTCCCCGGTGTTCTTAATTGAATTACTAGCACTTGCCATTGGTTGCAGCTTGTGCTTTCCAGAGCTGAGGAAATGCATCATGAATTAGTTGCCGGATGGCAGCTAAAGTATGCTGTGTTTCAATTTGACGTCCCGCTTTTGAAGCATTCTATCAACAAAAGAAAACGCGTAGTTAAGAAGACATCACAATTTAAAGTAATATTTAAAGTAAATGGTGATGCTTAAAATGCATGAAAAGAGAAATGCTAAATTTTATGAATTAGAAGCGCTTAGGGTTATAAGTAAGATTACATGAAGACGGAGATAATGATGCAATTAGTGGAATGATGAATGAAAGAGCGATAAGTGTGGAAACAATAAAGATACGAAACGGATTGCCTTTATAAATAAACTTTCCTTCATACTTTACATAGTTAAGATGACAAGCGTTTATTATTTATACACACATCCAATGGCTAGGAAAAAGTTATAAATAGCTTGATGATTTTGTGCGAATAGATGCCATCCTAAAGATCCCCCCCCAACAACAACCCCCCCCCCCCCCCCCCCCCCCCCCCCCCCCCCCCCCCCCCCCCCCCCCCCCCCCCCCCCCCTGGGGAAAATGGGGGGAATACCCCCCCCCCCCTTCCCCCTTCCCCCCCCCCCCACCCTTTCCCAACACCCCCCCACACCCACAACACCCACCCCCCCCCCCCACCCGTTATTTGTGTGTGAAAAAAAAAAAAAAAAAGAAAAAAAAATAAGTAAAAAAAAAAAAAAAAAGGAAAAAATACAAAGAAAAAAAAAAAAATAAAAAAAAAAAAGGCCCCAGAAGGAAAAAAAAAAAAAAAAAAAAAAAAAAAAAAACACACCCCCCCCACCCCCCCCCACCCACCCCCCCTTTTCCCCCCAAAAGATAAAAAAACAAACACCACCTCCCCCCCCCCCCCCCCCCCCCCCCCCCCCCCCCCCCCTTCCCCCCCCCCCCCCCCCCCCCCTTACCCCCTACCCCCCCCCCCCCCTACCCCCCCCACCCCCCCCCCCCCCCATCCCCCCCCCCCCCCCCCCCCCCCCCCATGGGGACCCCCCCCTTCTTGATTTGTTGTGACGACTTCGGATTTTCTCAATGATTTGTTCAAGATGGAAATTCTTAATGAGCATAGCAACTTAACCTTTATGGACCTATCGCTTCTTTTGAAGTCTGATAATCTGAGTGTGGATTCTCTTAAGTTCGGTCTTTAGTTCATTACCATTAGTACGTTCTTCTTCCATTCTCTCAATGTAGTGAAGATGGAGTTCATCTAAATAAATCAAGATATCTTCAACTTGTTTCTCATGATGTTTCAGATACATCTTATTTGAATATTTTCCTATTTCAAATACTTGAGGTGGGTAAAAGTAAAACGAGAAGATGTGATACCAAATTACAAGTAGATTCGAGATGAATTAGATAACGTAGTTGAGAAGAAATGAGGAACAGATTCGATATTCAGGTGGTAATCGTTCTTCGGAACAAAAAACTATCGAGATCACATAGTAATGATGGTGTAGAATACATAGATTGAAGTCAAAATAGCTGGTGAAGTTAAATAGGATCAGGTGATGAAATAGGTTATTTCCATACATAAAATGCTTGTCGTCCTTCAAACAAGGATTATTGTAGAAAGATGAGATTACTGGGTTGGATCATATATAATCAGTAGAGTTTTCCGACGAGTTAAAAGAACTACTTCCTGGATGACGCTGGGAAATAATCCGATAGACCGAAGTATAGATAAAGAATATTCATAGAGGAAAAAGCATCCTCCAATACTGGCAGTAAGTGTTGGGAGAAGACAAATCAAGATCCCTGTTTCTGAAATAACCGAGTTAGTAAATAACATAAGTAATTTTATGATATCATTATAGTATAAGTAGTTAAATAGCTTTTACATATTGATCTGGAATGTAGTGCAACGGAGGACTTGGATGCCTGAAAAACGAAATTTGGGTTATATTAAGGTTTGACCTTGTTCTCTATAACTATGGCGCTGATACCAATCTGTAACACCCCTATTTTTACAATATAGCAACGGAAGCTAATCTGGGGTATTACTTCATGGATACAACAATCATAATCATAAGAAAAGACCTAAAATGGAAACTTTATCAAAAGATATATTATCATTCATATCAAATTAGAGTTTTACAAAGCAGTCCCCAAAATCTAGAAACATAAAATGTGAATGATAAACAAGTTTAGCCATCTTACATGTTCCATTGCCAACCCATGCTTAAAGTTGCTCAAATTACCTGAGATAGAACATGCATAAAAAAGGGTCAACACAAAGGGACAATCATCACGGGGAACAATTATTTATTACATCTAAGTTCATGACATCAATAAATAACAGGAAATTCACTGTAGTGAAATTGGATTCGGACAGATTCCCTGTGGAAAAGGTAACATGCCAAGGTTACCTATTGGGACAAATAGATGTGCGCTGGCTACCCCAAGCATGGGTATACCAACGGAGCCTTCACCCCCCAATAGACTATACACAATATTCGCGTTTCACGCACAATGCAAGTAATAATGAATCTGATATGTTAAATAATGGCACTGGAACAACTTAAGGCAATAATATAACTAGGTAGCATAACATTTTAGAAAACACTATGCATTCATGTTTTATATCAGGTATCACAGGTTTATAAAGTATTTCCCAAAGATTTGAAATATGGGGTTATGAAATCCCATTAAGCCTTTGAAAAGTAGCACATTGTTATAAGATAAACGAGTATGTAAAAGAGTTTGTACAAAGCATGTATCCCCCTCGCGGGTTATAAAAACATACAAAAGATGAAAAGCAGCTATGAACTCACCTGACTAAGAGATGTAATAAATATTCTGAAAATGAAAGCCCACGACCTTTTCACAATCTTAAACAGGGAAGGTTGTAGATAGCAAATGGAGTAAACAGCCACGTCACGCTACATGAGTAAATATGTTGAGTCTTAGGAAGATTGTACCTCTAAAACTTTAGTTTTAAGAGTATGATTTTGAATGAAGAGTATGAATTATTGTATCACTGTTCGTCGCCCATCAAAATTCATAATCAATTCAGTAAAGTTGAGATCTAGGGCACTTTAAATCGTAAACCAACATCTTAGTCAGAAACGTAATACAAGAATCAACTCGCTTAATTGAAGCTCCCTAGTATTGTGATATGATAAAACGGTTTTAAGCCGTTTTTATTAATTCCATATCTGGAAATGTTAACCGAGAACGTTAATTAAAGTAAGTCTTGTAAGGTTTTCAACATTTTTTATAAACTTTTTCATAATGTTACATTTTAGAACCCTTGAGTTTGAAAAGTGGCAAAATATACCCTTGGAGTTTGCACTTTCACGAGTTTGGTCCTTCAAGTTTAAAAGATATACCAAGTAAACCTTGTACTTTTGAAAGTGACATAATAGACCCTTATAGTTATAACTTTGATAAAATGACATTTTTAGCCCTTTTAGTTATAAGTTTCAGAAAGTTAAAATATATACCCCTTGCATGGATTATAATTACAAAACATGTCCAAATTGACATGCAAGCTTATTTTAACATTTTCAAACTATATTTATAAGTTATAATAAAACTAAAATATGAAGATTTTTAAAACGTAACGCAAGTTTAAAACAACGATTCGTTGGCAAAACAACCGGGTCAAAATAGGGTTTTCAAACCGTAAACACGCGGGTTTTACGTCAAATACCATTCATTAATCAATAAAGGGTTATTTTAACTTAGTTAAGCTACTAGGATAGATTATATATAACAATATTTACTCATTATAACATTTAGTTTTAAAGAAAAACGCGAAATAGGTTTCGTTGACGTTTTGATCACAATGGAAAATGAGCATGAATTGAGTTTAGAAACTTTAACAAGAGTACATTTAGGATCATAAACATATAAGGGTGTATTAGCCAAGTAGAACATTCAAAACCCGGTTTGAGCTTCAAAGGAGCAAAATGTGGGAAATGGTCCATTTCGGGTAGTATTTCCACTCGTACAGCCTTGTATCATATTTCCCAGGGGCTTCAAAATCTTCAAAAGCTTCCGCTTGATTGATCTTCTTATATGATCCTAGGTTCATATGGCGCAGAGAATGTTTGCCTCAATTGGTTTATAGCAATAAGAAGTGGGATAGTTAGAAGAAGTATATGTGCTCCTATTTATCGTGTTTACATCACTTAAGGTCAAGAAACTTTGAATAACCAGGTTATGACACATGGGTGATGTGGAAGCTAGGGATGATTAAGGAAGGCTAAATGCACGGTAGAGGTGGTTTTAGAACATTTAGGGTGTTTTGGTTTGATTTATACAATGTTTGTTTTTTTTGACAGCCCACATCAGTCTCGGTAAAATGGTTTCCATTTACAAACCGTAATTCCGTTGAAGCTCAAACCACCAAGCATTGTTAGATATTTGAGTCCTCTACAACGTTTAGTTTTACATATTTGAGGGTTACTATAGAAAATTTTAGAGATAATAGCCATTTACTACAGGTGTGCAAAATCTGTGTACCTTTGCCATTTCGGCTGTAACTAAATCATCGACGTCGAATGGGTTGGGTTCCACCAAAAAATAATCACAAGACATAGGGCTTCAACCTAGGTTTTTCACTTAATATTCCAATCCATTATTATTCTCAGATCCTAGTTTTATAGACTGATTCGATTCTGAACTAGGCCATAGTTTTAGGGTTTAGGGTTAAAACTAATAAGTTTTCAGTTTAATTCTTGAAAATGTTGGTTGTAATGATGAATGATGATAGGATAATGATTGTTAAGTTGTAATTTAGTTAATTACAACTTATTGAAGTGTTGGTTTGGGTTATGAGGATAAAAACCAAGAAACGGTCCCTGATTACTATTTTTCTACGGGTTAGGGTTTTTGACTTTTTAATTAGGGTTTGTGAGATGTATAATGTTGTATAAAGCTTATGAATAGAATAATTAGGGTTTACATATTGTACATTGAGTGTAGTATAGAATGAAAACAGAGGTAAAACGGCTATTTTAGATGTCATGCTTAATGACTTGTACATTGTGCTTTGAAAACTTGTAATTGACTTGGAGGTAGTTTATATTTCAAATGAGATGTTATATTACTTGTATATATGCTTTATTAGCTTGTACATTCACTTTAGATATTAACCCTTCATGGAATTTAGGGTTTAGAGGTATATGATAACGGTTTAAAGCCCGTTTCAATATAACGTTGCGAATGGTACATTATAGGAATAATGTACTTTGTAAAAAGGATATGATGATATTGACTTGACATGTTATGATGTTTGCTTGACATATATGAAGACAAGATTGCCATAGGTAGGTTGCGTGAGCTTGTCTACTTTAGTTATGCAAGTTACCTTGCATAATGAGATATTGACAATGCAAGTAATGTAATAAAGCGAAAAATTTCCCCGTATAATTGTGATAATAGTAAAATAGGTTTTTGAATTTGATGAAAATTCTTGGGTTGTTATAGTCTCCACCCCTTACAGAAATCTCATCCCGAGATTTAGTTGAAAGTTGTAGTGAATAGATGTAGGTACTAGGCATGAATTTGATTTTTATGTTAGGTTAATCAAGGTCACAAGTCCACGTGTGTGATGCATTTATAATTATGTTGCGCACCATAATTATAATTACCTCCTTTCACACGTCTACTTACTTCCAAGACCACACCTCTTGATGACAGCCAATAGAATTTCTTCAGATCCTGATAGAACCTGGGTGGATGGGATACTTTGATTTGTGGAACCTGTGGGTTATGGGCCCACCACGCTTCTGCTGCGCCACTCTGATCGTAAAGAATCGTTATCCATTAACCTTTAAAAGTTAACATCGAATAAGAATGCTAATCATGTGGGATACAGATTTGGGAATGAATAGATGATAAAGGTAATAATGATAATGATTAAGTAAAGAAAAGGAATTATTTGTACAAACGGATTGAAGGAAACTTGTTTGTACATATGTTATATACTTAAGCAACTTATTTATAATTTATCACTTACAAAAAGAAGCGTCCAACTCCTTGTAACTGAGAATTTATAAATTCATAGTTCAGAGATTTATAATTTCCTTATTCAAATGAAGAAGTGTCTTAATTCATTTTAATAAGAGGATCATAAATCGTCTTACCTAAGTATAAAAACATAATATCAAAATGGTAATGTGTAGAAAATGATATGATCATGAAAGTTTAGAAAATATTGAGATGTTAATTGTACTGACGCCCATATAGTCGAGGATGATAATTTATGTTTCAAAGGTATGAGGAGAGTCTGGGGATTGGTTCAAGCTTAGTGACCCTAAACAAAGCGCTTCGTGGGAGGCAACCCTGCTTATATCCGTGAGTTAGAATTATTTAGTAATGAATATGTGTTTTTTATTGTGAGGAGCTTGCCTCCTTTCCTTTCTCGTTTGCTTGTGTTTTCGTGATTGTCCAGGATTGTCCCAATTTTTGAAGCCGCTCTGCTCGCCGGTTTTTGTCCTTTCGATCACTCGAGCTTCAAATCCACAGCCTTTCTTGGGAAATCCAATATCCAAATAAATCGATCCAACGTATTATCTTTAAAGCATACTTAATAAACAGCTTAGGATTTACGTAGAGACCCTTCTTAAAACATTGAGGACAATGTTTAATTCTAGTATGGGGGGATCTATCGATTTGATTGTGCATGCAGTCATTGTTTTCACGTAATCTCGTTTTTACCAAAAAGAACGGAAAATGATAAAGTTAAGTATGAGTTGGATGCTAAGCAAGGATTAGTTGGAAATCTTAAGAGCTCATGTATGTAATTTGTGGCTTTTTCTCCCATAAGCTTCTAACCGGATTAATAATACGTGCTATTTTTAGAGATTAAACTTAAATCAACAATTTTTATGTAGTTAATAGCAAAAATTTTAGTCTTAGTTCAAATTTATACTTGAATTTTTCAAAAAGAAGTCTTTTTTATATAAAGTAAAATGAAAAAAAAATAAAAAAAAATGAAAATGATGAAAAATGAAAATATAATAAATATAAACTGTGGGCTAATAAAAGTTTGCTGCATCTTGCCGGCTCACAACCGATGTTACAGCCTTCTAAAGAAAGCCCATAGTAAAAATAATAATCCGAGACTGATAAAAGTTTGCTGCATCTTGCCGGCTCACAACCGATGTTGCAGCCTTCTAAAAAGTTAAGGAAATCACCGAGGTCGAAATAAGACTCTTGGACCATGGTCGGCTCGCATACCGATGTGACAGTTGTTTAAATGACCGAGGTTTAATAATGATGCGGCCTTCTAAAAGGTCGAGGATTACAATTGCATCAATGTAATGTTTAATATTAAGTAAGAATTAATAAATAGATCTCTTTTTGTTAAATTTAAATATACTTTTTAACTTTGACTATTCTATTTTAAGTTTTTAAAATAAGCTATGTGTAAACGGGAAACCTAAGAGTTTTTGAAACCTAAGGTCCGTGAGTCCCGAGATACTAGTCATGTGGGATGTCAAAAAGCCTGGTCACTTAGCGTAAGGTTGGGATTTGCCTAGACGAAAGACGCTACATAGGATGATCTCTGCGCCTTCAAACAAACTCATTATATCTCGGGTGGAACGTGAAGCATAGAATTTTGCAAAACGTTGATCCACGGTTGAAATTCAAAATAGCACATTCACCTAAGATATAATAATTGTCGGGAGTGAAAAGTTCACAAGTTCAAAATATGATAGTGTTAGCATCCTAACTGATATTTAAACGGTGATTTTGTTTAAGCTTGGTTTGGAGCAAGTGAAAAAGTCAAGGGACGATGAAATTAATACTTTTTTGGGGCCATTTTCGGAATCGAAATGCAACTTGTTTGTATGATCCCAAACGGTTATGAAAAATAACGAAAGTCCAAATTATTTAGTTTGCTAAAAAAATGAGAAAACGGAAAAAATACAAAAATATAAGTGGAAATAAAGTGTATATCTTTTAAAAATGTAAAAATGGGGCTTTTCTAAACTCTGGATTCGTTAATTTCCCCCTCGATGAACATCTTATGCTACTTTTTCGAGGTAATTAGTCGAGGGGATCGAGATTTCTTAGTTTCCTAAGTGCTTTGCATTATAGCATTGCGTGAGGACACGACAATATCTTAGTATGGAGGATTTTGGTATGCGTTTAATTACACATACCTTTGACCACTAAAACCGGACTTAAATGACTAAAAACGTACCAAAAATACATTGTATTTGTATATTTTGCATTTGTATTGTGCAGGAAATGGATATCCAATAAAAGGACAAAATCCGAAGCCAAAACGACAAAAACCGAGCAAGAGAACGGATGTGACCGTGAGAAGTCAAAAAGATCCAAGTCAAAGTCAACACAAGCAAAAAGTCAAAGTCAACCCCGAGATGAGGCATTGGAAAGAGCATCGAAAACCGAACCCGAAAACCTAAATTGCCAAAAGTGGGCCCACACGTACCCACCTAGTGGGCCCGGGAAAGCCTACTTATATCTTTATAAGCCTTACACCTCCAAAAGGCCCAACACCCTTTATTTTTATAACCGGCCCAACACAAGCCCAATCCCATACCCCTATTAACACCCTCGTTTTCCCCAACCCTTATAACCTTACCCCGTTAGTACTTTAAGGACTAACGGTGCAATCCATCAAACAAACTATTCAAGGGGCCAAATTGCCAAAACTCAAGGACTATCCCCTGTAAATACATCTATGTATCCTCAACGGGCCAAACATGACATTCCCTAAATTTTTAAAAATAGCGCGAAGCACTATTTATCTTCCACACACAGAGTGTGTGTGTCCTGTCCTCACTACCCGCCAAAACCCCAACACTGTTCCCCTTTCATCTCCACTTTGTCTACACACCCCACACCTTATCCCACCAATTGCCACCTTGACAATCCCTTGCAATTCTATTCGTCAAGGAAAGAAGACAAAGAATGAATGGACAAGATCAATTGGCTTGGGCAACACTCAAAATTGGAAGGCTGTAGATAGATAATTGTTTGTTGACCCTCTCTTCACGATAAGAAACACGTTCTTGAGCCCTCTCATCAAAGAAGCAAAACCACCTCTTAGCTTAGAGTATAAATAGGTCATATTGTACGAGCCAGTTGTTGGCAACCGAAGTTTTTTAGTAGTTTTCCAGAATAATTTAAAGTATTCTAGTTTATTGTAATCTTTTTAATAAGGCCTTGACTTGATTTTAATAAAGTTTAAAATGAAAAATTAAGTTTTTTTATGTTAAAACCCCATTTTTTAAGTAAAAAGTGTTTGAATTGTTTAAACTGTTTTAATAAGAAGCTCTCAAAAGCATTTTTTTATAACCATCAACAAGCTGTTATACTTAAGTCTTTACAAAACTATTTTCATAGTCCGTAAGGTTTAAAGTTTCTTTTAACGCAAAAATCACTTAAAAAAAGCTTTTTGGATGATAAGCCGGATTTAGATGGGCTTAAGGACACTACTAGCTTATCTTTGATAAGCTAGAGCTAGTAGATAAGCTCCTTTGAGCTCTTTTGCCTTGTTTTGAGCAAAGGCCTTTATAAGTTTCATTTTTCCATTTATAGCTTATTTACTATTCAACTGCTTATTTGTGTTTGCTTATGATGTTTAATGTTTATTATGCTTGTTAGATAGTTTAGAAATCATTTTGTTTAAGTTTTCTTATAAATTGTCTTAAAATAGCTTATAAACTTGCATAATCTGTTTTAGCTTATTTAAGTACTTATTTATTATTGAAATATGCTTAATAATGTTTATTATGCTTGTTAGATATCTGGTCTAATAGGTTTGTTCATAAAAATTTTAAGTTTTCAAGTTTAAAAAGCATTTTAAGTTTTTAAAGGGGTGTTTGGTTTAACTAATTTCATGGGTTAAAATGGGTCAAAATAGCATTTTGACACTTGAGTCAGTTTAGTTTAGCTATAATTAGTCCTAAAAATCAGTTTGTTTAGGTTTTTAAGTGTTAAATCTCATTTTCAAGGTTTTAAGAGTTTGATGTTTGAAACTGTTGGTTTAAGCTTATCTCATTTGCTTATATGATTGAGCTCTTGCTTATTATTGATTTGTGATGTTTTTTGAGTTTGTCTAAGTGCTAAAACAGGTTAGGAACAAAGGTCATAGGCCTACATTGTTGTTTTGTGTTTTGCCAAAAACTGTTAAAAAATTGCTAAGTATTGAAAAAATTGAGAAGTTGTTTTTTCAATTGCTTATTGTGGCTTATCCTGAATTTCAAAATGCTTTTTGATTGTTGATTCTTGTTCTTTGAGGTCTAAATTTAATCTGTTTTTAGGTTATATAGTCATAAGGATCTGTTTAGGTAAGAAGTCTTTGTCAGTCTGCCTGAAGGATTTGAAGACCAGGAAAATCCTACTCACGTCTATCGTCTGAAAAAGGCTCTTTATGTGGGCTACAACCAGCACCAAGGGCTGGTATACACACTCATCAAAGTTCCCTGTTGGCCAACCATTTCTTTCAAAGGCGCCGTGGATCCAACGCTAATCTCTCAACGCAAAACAGGCAAACATATTCTACTGATCAAATATACGTTCATGACATCATTTTTGCCTCAGACAGATTCAATAATTAAGTGTAACACATTTTCAAAAAGAGATGAGCTCCAAATTTCAGATGTCGATGATGGGACAAATGCGTTTTTTCTTAGGACTATGACAAGTTCTCAATGTCGTTTTTCATAGGCATCTTTAATTTAACAATCAAAATAGCTCTCGTCGAAACCTTAAAGAAATATGGAATGGATCTCTCTGAACCTGTCGATACACCAATGGTGGATCGATTGAAACTGGACGAGGACCTCATGGGGATTCCAGTTGACCAAACTCGATTCAGAGGAATGGTTGGCTCCCTTATGTACCTTACAGCCATAGACCCAACCTTGTATTCCGCCGTTTGCATGTGTGCTAGATTGATCAGGCTTAAGCCTAAACCAAAAAGCCACTTAAGCTATCAAGCGTGCCTTTCGGTACTTGAAAGGAACATTACATAGTCTTGGTATCGAAAGACAACGCAATGGTCACTAACAAGCTTATGCCAGATGCGGATCGAAGCGGGAATGGTCAAGATTCAGAAGAAGTACACTGAAGTGCTTAGTTTCTTGGAGATAGGATGGTTAGCTGGTCATACAAAAAGCAAAGAAGCAGCAATATCAACTACAGAGGCTTGAATTACATCGCCATGTCTGGATGTTGAGCCAAATCCCTTTGGATTATGCGATCCCCGAGCACCCCCCCCGAACATCATCAAAGACTATACCGGATTTGACTTCTATAAAATTCCTCTGAAACTGTGATAACAAAGTGCTATTGCTTTGTGCTGTAACAACGTCCCAGCCACTTCTCAAACTCACTCTAAATAGATTGACATACGGCACCATTTTTCATCACCGAGAGCAAGTGGAAAATATAGTGGAGTTGAACTCTACTTCGTGGAAACACTTATTCAACTTGCAGATATTCTCACCAAAGCATTACCAAGGGAACGGTCGAATTTCTTCTTCCACGCCTAGGCATGAAGAGTTTGACCCCTAACACTCTCAAACGTCTTCAAAAAGGAGAGAATGAGTAAACCAAATGCTTTCTTGTATCCTTTGTACATAGTTTAAAAAAAAATACTTAGGAAATATTTTAAGTCATTTGGGATTACTAAAAGGCTTGCAATTTCTTCAAATTGCAACCCAGTTTAATGTCTGGGCATGGATTACTTTTTTATATCCCATGCTTTATGGGAGTAAAGTAAATACAAATGGTGATGGGTAGCTGTTCGCCTGATTTTCATCTCAATCAACCCTACAGCTCTTTCAGTAGAAACTGTGTGTCGTTTGTTTGAGGGGGAGAGTGAATTGAAAAAATCTAAAGAAGAGAGGAAGGGTTATAAAAGACTGATTGTTGCTATAGAAGTGGTAAGTATAAATGGTTTTGTATTCTAATGGGTTAATATTTGAAGGGAGTTAATTAATTTTAACTCAAAGTCCAAAGTTATCTAGTGTTTAATGTTAGGGTGAAAAAAAGCATTTCTTTTCTGTTTCCTAAGCCTTATTAACCAATAAGGACTAAGTTGGCCCAATTGCCTAATCTTAGAAAGCCTTAGAATTACTTAAAACAAGAAATAAAAAAGATGGAAACCAAAGGGACTAAATCTGCCAAGTTTCTAACTTAGAAGTATAAAAGGGGCGGCGAGTTGCCATTTGGTCAAAAGTTACAAAAATTGGTCAACGTCAAACTCTCTCTCTCTCTTTCACGCAACTCGCCGCCAAGAACCAAACTTCAAGTCGCTGATTTAGTATGTTTCGTGCAAAGGTAATCATCGATCCTTAATCTATATCAATTATGTTGTGTGCATATCAAAGGAATCGAATGAAAACACATTAAAAAGTATAGAAAAATAGTTCCTAGGGTCGATTTAAGATAAATACACAATGAGTGCTGTAGGGAGTGATCTATTGCTGAAGTATCATAATAAGGCAAATATTAATGTGTTTTGATGTTTTTTTCACTGATCTCTGCCGGCGGGGGGGGAAGGGGACTTGTAGTGAATGTAGGTTTGACCTTGGGTGATTTATTAACGGCGATTGTAGTGTAAAAAGTAGATATATGTGTGTTTGATTTAAAGAAAGGTAGCAATGTATATCTAAAGCATAGGAATGCCTTAGGATGTATTTAGTGTTGAAATAAGAGGTGCGGGGTTTGAATCTAAGAAACCGGTGCCACCGGATGGCGAGTTGCGTCTCATTCTCTTATGCGAGACGCTGGAGGATCGAAGGTATGGTTCTAGACTTACTATTCACTCTTTTCTCTAACTAAATTACTCAACCCTCTGGTTCAAACGGCGGGTTTGACCAACAAGCCGAGTTCTGGTCTCTTACCCCTGGCCTTGGGTGAGAGTGAGATCAGCGCGCGCTAATATATTTTCTACCCTCTCTCTCTACGGTATTGCCGTTGACACCTCACAAGCACAACCCATAGCGAGTTCCCTAAACGAGGACGGGTTGACAACAGTCGAGTTGTTCATACGGTGGGTTGCAAACGAGGAGTTCTTAAAAACGGCGGTTTGACAACACAGCGATTTGCCCTAAACGGCTGGGTTGAACAACAACCGAGTAATGTCAACCGGAATAAACCGGCGGGTTTGATAACAGGATTTGCCTAAAACGGGGCGGGTTACGAACCAACAAGCGAGAGTTTACCTAACGGCGAGTTGAACAACAGCGAGTAAAACTACCTAAACAGCGTTTGCCCATAAGGGCGGGTTGTCTAAAACAGCGTGTTATTCCTAACCCAGCAGGTTGCCATATATTCTACATATATTTTACAATCCACATCATGGTAACACCATGCCGTCTCTCGGCCGGTTTTGGCTCTGAATATTTAATTTTCGCGGGCGGTTTGGCTCCAATTCTCTAATGGCGAGTTGGGCATTCTGCCAACGTCGTTTTTGGGTCTAAAATTTCATATTTTTGACCCATTTGGAGGCCCACTAAATCTATCAAGATCCCATTCGAATGACCCATTGCTTTTCTAAACACCATCCCGAGGGCTTAGTTAACAAGTAATTGACCTGTTGGATAATTAGTAATTTTAAATATCAAACCCTAGAGTTAACAAACTGTTTTAAAATCCATCGTTCAGTTACATGACTTTAATCAATGCGAAACGTTCGTCTCTAACTTCGTTTCTTCTGCAATGTTTGTCTTCTTTGTTAAAATGCTCTTTTGCAGAATACGATGGGCAGAACAAAAATGTCGAACCACTCCGCTTAAAACCTCCTTACAAAGAATAGATGAACAAATTGTTACCTGCTCAACTAGTGGTTACGCAACGGGAAAAGCAACACTACTTTTCAACTTATGCACAAAAGATCAAAAAAACCCCATCTTTCAGAATATCAGAAGGCATCCCTTGAGATAATACCCGAGGATTGTTGAAATGGCTTCAGTTAATCGGGGATTCTGGTAATTGCCATTCCCAAACCACTGCGACTGACTCTCATCCATTCTTGACAAAACTTGAGATTTCCTAAGATAAATCATGCTCCAGGTGATGAACAGCAGAATCATAACGAGCGAAGGATGTTGTTATTTGTACGAACTTTCACACTCATTCACTGACCTACAATCTCAAACTATTATTGCTCCTCCAACAGAACATATGTAATACCTCCACAGATCCTTATCCCTCCTCACCAAGAACCAATAGTCCGGCGCCCCCCACAACGCCCCATCTACAGCCCATCCGTCCGGGGAAAGCCTGCTGCGTTGCCCAACATGGAATTAACCCCAACCAGACCCCTTAAAATACAAACACACATTATAACTATTCAAAAATGCCCCTCCCACATTTTAACAAGATCCTATTTACCACATTAACATCATAGTGTCGACACAACATCACCCGCCCTTCTCGCCTCCTCCTCCTCTTTCCTCATTTTTTAAACAAGCACATCTACAATCCCACAGATGAAATGTCCACGCCATTGAAGTGACGCACCTCCTCCCGTCCATCCCGCCTTGCCCTCCCGCACGGTAATCCCCCCCGTCTTAAGTGCAATCCGCCACCCAATTAACTCCTGTCGAACTCTCATGGCCAGGCATAAGTAGTCAACAAATAAATGACACTCCTGTCGTGAACCCATAAAGTAAACTACTTCCCATATCACACTGCATGATCAACATTAGTATGAGTGAGACATTCCCACACAGCATTTGTAAACTGGGTGTCTGGGTTGTCACTGCCAGAAAGTCCTTTTTTCCTGTCAAGCACGAGGGGGGGGTGGGGGGGGTTGAGCAAGGGATAGAATTGCCCTCGCAAGGGCTGATAACACATAATTCATCACAGAAGCCCGTAACTGAGAGCAATTTCTACAGTTATATCGGATTCCCAAGCTCTTAACAAAATCAATCCACCGTGTCATCACCCACACCAGCAGTGTCACCAGATGGAGGTAACTCAAATGGGAGAGTTGGGTTAGACAAGAATAATACGCTAATCCTTTCTTAGAAGATCAGGCACTTAGATCGACAGTTAAACCATTGTTCATCAACTTGACAACTATAAACCGCCAGTCTATCTCGTTATATGACATCAAGTTTTCCCAGAAGGCTATTGGGCAGGTAGATAGCAGAAGCATTTGGCTGAGGCAGTGAATGGCTGCCTTGGAAGAAGTTGTTTACTCAGGGATGACCACTGATATCTGAAAGATGGGGTTCTTTTGAATCATTTGTGTCATTGAAAAGTAGGATTGCTTTTCCCGATTGTTAACGGCACAGAGAGCTAGGGAGTACAATTTGCTCATCGTCTATCTTGTAGGAGTTAAGGCGTGAAGTCATTTTGTTCGGCCACGTATTCTGGCAAAAGAGGCGAAATTAAAGCAAAGAAGTACAAACATTGCAGGAGAAAGCGAAGTTAAGATAAGCGATAGCATTGATTAAAGTCATGTACTGAACAATTGATTAAAAGCAGTTGTAACTCTGGTTTGATTAAAATCTACTAATTATCCAACAGGATCAATTACTTGTTAACTAAGCCCGGATGGGGTTTAGAAAAGCAACTGGGTCATTCGAATGGGCCTTGATAGATTATTGGGCTCAAATGGGTCAAAATATGAAATTTAGCCCAAACGCCGCTAGGCAGAATGCCAACTCGCCGTTAAGAGAATTGAGCAAACCGCCGCAAAAATATAAAATATTCGACCAAACCGCCGAGAGACGGCGGTTTACCTGTTGGATGTTTGAAAATATAGAAAAATTAATGGCAACCTGGTCTGTTTAGACACCCACGCTCTTCCCTCACCCCCCCCCCCCCCCCCCCACCCCCGCTGTTAGAGCAACCCGCCATATAGGCAACCCGCTGTTTTAGGTAACTCGCATGTTGTCAACTCCGCCGATAGTACTCGCTGTTGTCAACCCTCGTTTAGGCAAAACACTGTTATCAACCCGCCGAATGAGCAACTCGATGTTGTCAAGCCCGCCGTTTAGGCAACTCGCTGTTGTCGAACCCGCCGTTTAAAAGGGTGTGCAACTCGCTGTTGTACCAACCCACCGTATGAAACTCGGCTGTTGTCAACCCGCCGTTTAGGCAACTCGCTGTTGATCAACCCGCCGTTTAAGGTAACTCGCTTGTTCTTCAACCCCCGTAGGACAACTCGCTGTTGTCAACCCGCCGTTTGAACCAGAGGGTTGAGTAATTTATTAATAAATAATAAAATAACCAACTCACCATTAAGAAATAAACGCAACTCGCCATCCGGGCCGGTTTCTTAAGATTCAAACCCCGCACCTCTTATTTCAATACTAATCACATCCTAAGGCATTCCTAATGAGCTATAATATAGCATTGCTACCTATTCTTATATACATCAAACACACATATATCTACTTATTTACACTACAACTCGCCGTAAGAATGCAAGGAGGCAACTCATTCACTAATTTTTGAGATAGAAAACCACACATCAAAACACATTAAAATAAGCCTTATGATACTTCCTCAGCAACTAGATCACACGCCTACAGGCACTATCATTGGTGTATTTTATCTGTAAAAACGACCTAGATCTGATTTTTCTATACTTTTTAATGTGTTTATCATCGATTCCTTTGATAGCACAACAACATAATGATATAGATTAAGGATGCGATGATTAACCTTTGTCAGCGAAAGCATACTAAATTCAGTCGACATGACGTTTGGTTCTTGGCGGCGAGTTTGCGTGAAAGAGAGAGAGAGTGTTTGTTGCTGACCAAATTTTGTAACTTTTGACCAAATGGCAACTCGCCGCCCCTTTTATACTTCTAAGTTAGAACCTTGGTAGATTTAGTCCCTTTGGTTTCCATCTTCTTTTATTTCTTGTTTTAAGTATTTCTAAGGCTTTTCTAAGATTAGCAAGTTGGCCAACTTATCCTTATTGGTTAATAAGGCTAGGAAATCTAAAGGCACATGCTTTTTACACCCTAAACATTAGCAACACTATATGAGACTTTGGACTTGAGTTAAAATTAATTAACCCCCTTCAAATATTAACCCAATATGAATACAAACAACCATCTTATACTTTACAACATCTAAAGGCAACCAACATCTTTTATAACCCCTTAAGATTTTTTCACATTCACTCTCCCCCTCAAACAACGACCCATGTTTCTACGAAAGAGCTTAGTCGTTGATTGAGATGACAAAGAGAAAAAAAAGAAAAAAGATCAGGGCGAACAGGCTCCCCCATCACCATTGATATTACTATAGCTCCCATAAAGCATGATATAAGAGTAATCCCATAGCCCAGAACATAAAACTGGGTTGCAATTTGAAGAAATTGCAAGCCTTTTAGTAATTCCAAATGACTTAAAATATTTCCTAAGTATTTTTTTTAAACTATGTACAAAGGATACACGAAAGCATTTGGTTTACTCATCCTCTCCTTCTTGAAGACGTTTGAGAGTGTTAGGGGTTAAACTCTTCATGCCTAGGCATGGAAGAAGAAATTCGAACCGTTCTCTTGGTAATGCTTTGTGAGAATATCTGCAAGTTATAATTCGTTTCCAACGAAGTAGAGTTCAACCACTCTATTTTCCACTTGGTCTCACTGATGAAATGGTGCCAGTATGTTCAATCTATTTAAGAGTGAGAGTGAGTACGGTTGTTACATGAGGGCACCAAGCAATAGCACTTTTGTATCACAGATACAAGGAATTTTATAAAAGGTCCAAATCCGTAGTCCTTGAATTGGGGATCGCATCCAAAGGATTTGAGGCACAACATCGCAGACATGCGAAGTATTCCATGCCTCTGTATGTTGATATTGCCGTGTCTTCTTTGGCTTCTATTAATGACCAGGCTAACCAATCTATCTCCAAAAGCTAAGCACTTCCCCGACGTAACTTCTTCTTGAATCTTGACCATCCTGCGCAAGATCCGCATCTGCATAAGGCTGTTATTGACATTGCGATACATTCGGATACCAAAGACCTAATGTTAAAGGTTTCCTTTCAAGAAGCCGAAAGACACACCTTGATACTTCAAAGTGCTTTTTGGTAGGCTTGACCTATATCTAGCACACATGTCAAACGGCGAATAGCAAGGTTGTGGTCTACTAGGGGGGGGGGGCGTAAGTACATAAGGGAGCCAACCATTCCTCTGAATCGGTTTGGTCGAAACTGGAATTCCCCTATGAGGTCCTCGTCCAGTTTCAATCGATCCACCATTGGTGTATCGACAGGTTCAGAGAGATCCATTCCATATTTCTTTAAGGTTTCGAGAGCATATTTTGCTTGGTTAATAAAGATGCCTATGAAAAACGACATTGAGAAACTTGTAGTCCTAAGAAAAACGACATTTGTCCCATCATCGACATCTGAAATTTGGAGCTCATCTCTTTTGAAAATGTGTTACACGTATTATGATCTGTTGAGGCAAAAATGATGTCATCTACGTATATTTGAACAAGTAGAATATGTTTGCCTGTTTTGCGTGTGAATAGCGTTGGATCCACGGCGCCCTTGAAGAAATGGTTGGCCAACAGGAACTTTGAGAGGGTGTCATACCACGCCCTTGGTGCCTGTTTTAGCCCATAAAGAGCCTTTTTCAGACGATAGACGTGAGTAGGATTTTCCTGGTCTTCAAATCCTTCAGGCAGACTGACAAAGACTTCTTACCTAAACAGATCCTTATGACTATATAACCTAAAAACAGATTAAATTTAGACCTCAAAGAACAAGAATCAACAATCAAAAAGCATTTTGAAATTCAGGATAAGCCACAATAAGCAATTGAAAAAACAACTTCTCAATTTTTTCAATACTTAGCACTTATTTTAAGCAGTTTCTGGGCACAACACAAAACAACAAAGTAGGCCTATGACCTTTGTTTCCTAACCAGTTTTAGGGCACTTAGACAAACTCAAAGAAATCATCACAAATCAATAAAAAGCAAGAGCTCACTCATAAAAGCAAATGAGTAAGGCATAAAAAGCCAACAGTTTCAAACATCAAACTCTTAAAACCATGAAAATGAGATTTAACACATTAAAAACCTAAACAAACTATTTATAGGACTAATTATAAGCTAAACTAACTGACTCAAGTGTCAAAATGGCTATTTGACCCATATTTTTAACCCTGAAATTATTAAACCAAACACACCCCTTAAAAAACATAAAATGCTTCTTAAAGCTTGAAAACTTAAAATTTATATGAACAAACCTATTAGACCAATAATCTATATGCAAGCATAATAAAGCATTATTAACATAATTTCAATAATACAAAAAGTACTTAAATTAATGGCTAAAAACAGATTATGCAGTTTATAAGCTATTTACAATACCATTTATAAGAAAACTTAAACAAAATGAATTATAAACTATCTAAGCAACAAATAGACATTAAACATCAAAACAAACATGTTGGCAAAAAGCGAGTTGAATGTAAATAAGCTAAAAATGGAAAAATTGAAACTTAAAAAGGCCTTTGCATCAAACAAGCAAAAAGGCCAAGGAGCTTATCTACTAGCTCTAGCTTATCAAAGATAAGCTAGTAGTGTCCTTAAGCCCATCTAAATCCGGCTTATCATCCAAAAAGCTTTTTTTAAGTGATTTTTGGTAAAATAAACTTAAACCTTACAAACTATGAAAAAGTTTTGTAAGACTTAAGTAACAGCTTGAGAAGGTTATAAAAAAAGCTTTTGAGAGCTTATAAAACAGTTTTAAACAATCAAACACTTTAACTTAAAAATGGGGGTAAAACATAAAAACTATTTTTACATTAAACTTGTATAAAACATACAAGGTCTCAAAAAAAATAATTATACAATAAACTAGAAAACATTAAAATATAAGCTGAAAACTACTAAAAAACTTGGTGCCAACAATGGCTTACAAATGACCTATTTATACTAAGCTAAGAGGTGTGCTTCTTTGCTGAGAGGGCTCAAGCCCGTGTTTCTTATGTGAGAGAGGTCACAAATATCATCTAAGCCATCCAAATTTGAGTGTTGCCCAAGCCAATTGATCTTGTCCATCCATTCCTTTGTCTCTTTCCTTGACGAATAGAATGCAAGGGATGCTAAGGTGGCAATGGTGGGATAAGGTGTGGGGTGGTGTAGACGAAAGTGGCGTAATGAAAGGGGAACAGTGTTGGGGTTTTAGGCGTGGAAGTGAGGACAGGAAACACACACTCTGTGTTGGAAGAAAATAGTGCTTCGCGCTATTTTTAAAAATTTAGGGAATGTCAAGTTTGGCCCCTGAGGATACATAGATGTATTGCAGGGATAGTCCTTAAGTTTTGCAATTTGGGCCCTTGAAGTTTGTTGATGGATTGCACCGTTAGTCCTTAAAGTACTAACGGGGTAAGGTTATAAGGGTTGGGGAAACGGGTGTGTTTAACCGGGGATGGGTTGGGCTATATTGGGCCGGTTAAAAAATTAATGAGTTGGGCTTTGTAAGAGGAGTAAAGTGCATATAAAGATAATAAGTTGGCTTTCCCGGGCCCTCTAAGTGGGTACGGGTAGGCCCACTTTTGTGCAAATTTAGTTTTTCGGGTTCGGTTTCGATGCTCTTTCCTAAAGCCACATCCCAGGGTTGACTTATGACTTTTAGACTTTTGTTGACTTTGACTGTCCTTTTATGACTCTCACGGTCTATCCGTTCTCTGCCTCGGTTTGGTCGTTTTGGCTTCGATTTTTGTCCTTTTCTTGAATATCCATTACCTGCATAATACAAATGTAAAACATACAAATACAATGTATTTTTGGTACATTTTTAGGCATTTAAGTCCGGTTTTAGTGGTCAAAGGTATGTGTAATTAAACACATACCAAAATCCCCCATACTAAGACATTGTCGTGTCCTCATGCAATGCTATAAGTAAGCACTTAGAAAACTAAGAATCTCGATCCCCATCGACTAATTACCTCGAAAAGTAGCTACGTGTTCATCAAGGGGAATTAAAGAATCAAGAGTTTAGAAAAGCCCCATTTTTACCATTTCTAAAGATATACACTTATTACCACTAAAATTTTTATATTTTCCCTTTTTCTCATTTTTTAGCAACTAACTAATTTGACTTTTGTTATTTTCATAACCGTTAGGGATCATAGAACAAGATGCATTTCGATCCGAGAATGCCCCAAAAAGGATAAATTCATCGTCCCCGACTTTTCACTCGCTCCAAACCAACCTTAAAATGAAATCACCGTTAAATATCAGTTAAGATGCTAATACTACTCATATTTTCAACTTGTGAACTTTTCACTCCCAACAATTATTATATCTTAGGTAAATGTGTTATTTTGAATTTCAACCATGGATCAACATTTTGCAAAATTCTATGTTTCATGTTCCACCCGAGAATAATGAGTTTAAAGGCGAGATCATCCCATGTAGCGACTTTTGTCTTGACACATCCCAACCTTGCGGCTAAGTGACCAGGCTTTTGACACCCCACAGAGACTAGTATCGGGACTCACAGACCTTAGGTTTCAAAAACTCTCAGGTTTCCCGTTTACACATAGCTTATTTAAAAACTTAAAATAGAATAGTCAAAGTTCAAAAGCATATTCAAATTTAACAAAAAGAGATCTATTTATTAATTCACACTTACTATTAAACATAATATTTATGCAATTGTAACCCTCGACCTTTTAGAAAGCCGTATCATTATTAAACCATGGTCCTTTAAACAACTGCCACTTCGGTATGCAAGCCGACCATGGTCCAGGAGTCTTATTTTGACCTCGGTGATTTCCTTGACCTTTTAGAAGGCTGCAACATCGGTTGTGAGCCGGCAAGATACAACAAACTTTTATCAGCCCACAGTTTATATTTATTATATTTTTTAATTTTTTAAAATATTTTTTTACTTTATATAGAGAAGACTTGTTTTTGAAAAATTCAAGTATAAATTTGAACTAAGACTAAAATTTTTGCTATACACTACATAAAAATTGTTGATTTAAGTTTAATCTCCAAAAATAGCACGTATATTAATCCGGTTAAAAGCTTATGGGAGAAAAAGCCACAAATTACATACATGAGCTCTTAAGATTTCCAACTAATCCTTATTTAGCATCTCACTCATACTTAACTCTATCATTTTCGTTCTTCCGAATTTCGCGAAAGTTAGCCTAAAGTTAAGGAACAAGCTAGAGCTTCACACGATCGATCGGTCAAAATTATTTATTCTACCCAGCAGGAAAAGTCAAAATTGTGAAAAACTCTTATTTATTTTTGGAATATTTTTAATTTTTTTAATTTTTTTTTTCATTTTTTTAAATTTGGTGGTAAAACGGGATTACGTGAAAACAACGACTGCAGGCACAATCAAATCGATAGATCCCCCCCCCCTCCCATACTAGAATTAAACATTGTCCTTAATGTTTTTAGAAGGGTCTCTACGTAAATCCTAAGCCGTTTATTAAGTATGCTTAAAGATAAACGTTAGTCGATAAGATTAGGATATTGGATTTCCCAAATGAAGCTGAGGATTTGAAGCTCTGTTGAGTCGAAGGACAAAACGGAGTAAGAGAGGCTTCAAAATCGGGAACAATCTTGGACAATCACAAAAAACAAGCCAAACGAGAAAGGAAAGAGGACCACCATCACTCAACAAAAAATTTATTATTCATTACTCAATAAATCATAACTAAGGATAAGCATGGGGTGCCTCCCACGAAGCGCTGTTCTAGGGTCACTTGCTAGGCCCAATCCAGACTTCATTTGTCCTTGGGAGGTTTGGAGATGGGGGACAACCAATTGTGGTTACGTCCCCTCAAAGTAGTAAATGCTTACTTCGCATGACCGTTTCACCTTTAAAATTGGCCCGGACTTTTGAGATAACTCAACGGTGCCATATTGAAAGATTTGGGTAACGGTAACAGGTCCGGACCAACGGGATTTTAACTTGCCCGAAAACATCTTCAATCTAGAGTTAAAGATGAGGACTTGATCACCGACGTTAAAAACGCAGTTTTTGATCTTTGTGTCATGGATTCTCTTTGTTTGCTCTTTATAGATCAAAGAGTTCTCATAGGCATGATCACGAAGTTCATTTAGTTATTGGTTGAATTTACGTGATCACCCGCGGTCTTAGGACAAAGTTTTGCATCGCTTCAAGGCCTAGTAGGCTTTGTGCACGAGCTTGATCGTATATGACATGCCTTTCCGTAGACACGAGCTTGTATGGGTTACACGCCGATCGGGTGTTTTGTACGCGGTACGAAGGCCCAAAGTGCATCCATCTAGTTTATCCGACCAAGATTTCATGGTTCTGCCCACAGTCATTTCAGAATTCGTTTCAAGCCACGCTTGGATACCTCAACTTGCACACCACTTGTTTGTGGGTGATAGCGGTGATAGCAGTGAGTAACTCCTATTTAAGCATGACTTTGCAAACTGGTCATTGCAAAAATGGGTTTCCGTGAATCCACATTATGATAGCACGAGGGGCACCGATTGGCGAAGAGAGATTTAGAAGATTTAGAAATTTCACAAACAAACGGCGTCATTGGTGGGAGCGCTTCGCTTCAACCCATTTTGATAAATAGTCGACAGCCACGAGTATATATTTGTTCCCTTGTGAAGACGGGAACGATCCCATGAAATCGATGCCCTATACGTTAAATATTTCGCAAACTTGGATGGAATTTTGAGGCATTTCATCACGCTGCGAAATTTTTTCCTTAACGCTGACAAGTGTCACATCGGGTGACCAAGTCATGGGCATCTCGGTAAATTGTGGGCCAATAAAATTTTTTTTTTTTCTTTTGGGGGAGGGGTTCCAAAAACTTTTTTGGCGGTGTAGTGGCAACGTAATGTCCCCCCGGTGGGTCATATGGCAGCGGGGGTGGGATGTGAGTGATGTCAACAACTTCTTGGCCTGCAACACACCGCCGAATCATTTGATCCGCACATATTTTGAACAAATAGGGGTCGTCCCAAAAGTAGTGTGTAACATCTTTGAAAATCTTGTTTTTCTACTGGGACGACATCCCTTTAACAATGAAATTCCCCGCGTGGTAATTTGCATAATCGGCAAACTACGGGGTACTTGAGTCACCACGAAAAGTCACCAAATTAAGTGTCTCAAGAGGAAACTTTTCATTTATCTCCTTTGGGTCGAGCACATTTTTATAAGGATTTTCTAATCGGGAAAGATGATCTGCCGCGAGATTCTCGGCTCCTTTTGTGTCAATTACTTTGAATTTGAACTCTTGAAGGAGGAGAACCCACCGGAGCAATCTCATCTTGGAATCTTTTTTAGCAAATAGATATTTTAGGGCGGAGTGATCCGTATACACTATGCTTTTGTTCAAGATGAGGTAAGACCGGAATTTTTTGAAGGCATACACCACGGCTAATTTCTTTTCTCGTAGTGGTGTAATCGATTTAGCCTGTTCTTGTTTGTAGCATAGTGTTATGCCTAAAGTGTTTTTCATGCGTTGCCCAAGACCGCACTATGGCCAAGTCGTAGCCTTCGCAAAATAAGCTCAAATGGCAAATCCCAGTCTGGGGCAATCAAGATTGGAGCTTCGATAAGTTTTTTCTTTAACGTTTCAAAAGCTTAAATACATTCATTGGAGAGGATGAACGGATTATTCTTCTCAAGAAGATGAGTCATCGGTCGAGAAATTTTGGAAAAATCCTTAATGAATCGTCGGTAGAAACCGGCATGACCGAGAAAAAATCGACACACCCTGAGGTTGTAGGATGAGGTAACTTAGCAATCACATCGACTTTGGCTTTATCAACCTCAATCCTATTTTTGGAAATCTTATGGCCAAGGACAATGCCTTCCTTAACCATAAAATGACCTCTTTACCCCATTTTAGAACTAGATATGTGTTGGGAGGGAGGGGGGTCATATGCCTCTAAACCCTAACTTCATGAAAGGTTAACATCTAAAGTAAATGAACAAGCTACTAAAGCATATATACAAGTAACATAACATCTCATTTGAAATATAAACTCCCTACAAGTCAAGTACAAGTTTTCAAAGCACAATGTACAAGTCATTAATGCATGATATCCAAAATAGCCGTTTTAACTCCGTTTTCCTAAAGAATCTTGTACAATCCATCAAGTACAAGTTACAAGCAAATCATACACTTCATTTACAATCCATATTCATCCTCATTTCATGAAATTACAAGAAATCCAAGTCAGAAACCCTAACCCGAGCAAAATACTAAACTGTGACCCGTTTCTTCATTTTTATCCATTTTAAACCTCAACCAACACTCAAATAAGTTGTAATAACTTATTTTACAACTATGTCAATCCTATTTCATCATTATTTCATCATCTCATATCATTTATACAAAAATTGAATCCGAGAAACCCTAAACGTACCTAAATGGATCATTTGACCCGTTTACTCATTTTTGACCAATTTAACCCCGAACAATCAACCAAGAACTATTGTAAACTCATAAAATGAGTTTACAAATCATTATCTATCATTAACTTGGCAATGTGCAAGAAATCAAAGCCTAGAAAACCCTAACGAATCCAATATAAACCCTAATCCAACCCGCGGCTTATTTATTTCATTTCGACCCATTTTAACTTAAACCAACGATCAATCCTCATTGATAATCCATTATACAATGCCTAAGATCAATATTATATCAACCTTGATCCATTATACACGAATTATAAGCCAAGAAAGCCAAAGAAACCCTAAACGAGCCCTATGTGAACCCGCGACCTTATTTATTCAATTTCATTTTAACTCAAACCACTTGCTAACTTTCATTAATACTTCATCATACAGACCTTAAGGACATGTATTAATCACCCTTTGATCAATGCTTGCGAAACATAAGCTAAAAACTTGAATTCGAGCCCTATATAACTGAAACAGACCCGCGACTGGTCTTGGCTCATTTTTACCCATTTAAAACTCTTCCCATGTGCAAGCACCTCCATGAATCACTTCCATGTGCCCTCAAGCAGCTTACCCACCTGCTCCATCCTTTCCATGGCCAAAATCAAAGCCACATGAGTCTCTTTTTAACCACAACAGCCGCGGCAGCCATATATGGTGTCCACACCATCATTTTAGCTTCCTAGACTTCCACATCTGATTTCCTAGCTTCAACACATCCCATACTAGCCTACACACATGTCTTAATCAGATTACAAGAGTTCCTAATTCCCTTCTTGAATTCTGATGAAATCTAGCATACATGTTTCATTCAAACTTGCACCACACCTTCTCCTTCTATAACCTAAGTGAGCAACCTTTCTCTGCTCCTTATGATCCTAGGATCATCTAAGAAGATCAATAAGCGAAGCTTTGAAGTTTGAAGCCCCGAGAATAAGATGCAAGGCGTACGAGTGGAAATACTACTCGAAACGACCCATTTCTAAGCTATAAGCTCAAACCTAGGTTCTATATCATCAAACATTCTCCTATACTCATATAATGTTCATATGAATGTACATGAACCCATGTTTAAATCATTTTTATGAAAAACTAGGCATTTTGCCATTTTGATCCAAAACCGTACACCCGAAACCCTAATTTCATGTTTTTCTTAAAACTAAATGTTATAATAGTTAAATATTGTTATAATCTATCCTATCATGCTTAACTAATGTTAATATATCCACTTTATTGATTAATGATGGAATTTGAACTTAAAACCCGCGCGTTTATGTTTTGAAACCCTAATTTGAACCGTTTTGCTTCCTAGCTTAACGAATCATTATTTTAAACTTGCGTTGCGTTAAATCTCCATATTTTAGTTTATTATAACTTATAAATGTCTATTGAAATGTTAAAATAAGCTTGCATGGCAAATTGGACATGTTTTGTAAGCAAAATCCATGCAAGGGGTATATATCGTAACTTTCGGAAACTTATAACTAAAAGGACTAAAACTGTCATTTTATCAAAGTTATAACTCTAGGGTCCATTACGTCAAATTTCAAATGCATAGGTTACTTGTATATCTTTTAAGTTAAAGGACCAAAGTCGTAAGTGCAACCCCAAGGGTATATTTTGCCACTTTTCAAACTCAAGGGTCTAAAATGTAACATTTTGAAAAAGTATAAAATCATGTTTAAAACCTTACAAGACATAACTTTAATTAACGCTTCTCGTGCTTAACATTTCCAGATATTAATCAAAACACTTAAAACCGATTATATCGTATCATAATACTAGGGAGCTTCATATTAAGAGGTTTCATCTTGGTATTACGTTCTGACTGAGTTGTTGGGTTTACGATTTAAAGTGCCCTAGATCCTCAAACGTTTACTGAATGACTTCTGAATTATGATGGCCCGAACGGTGATACAATAATTCCAAACTCTTCAATCAAACTCATAACTCTTAAAACTAAAGTTCTAGAGTACAGTCTTCTTAAGACTTGACATATTTACTCAGGTTGCGTGACGTAGCTGTTTACTATATCAACATTCCCCAGTTAAGATTGTGATAAGGTCGTCAGCTTTCATTTCAGAATATTTATTACAACTACCTACCAGGTGAGTTCATAGCCTCGCCTTTCAATCTTTTGAATGTTTTATAAACCCGCGAGGGGGATACATGCTTAATTGTTTTTAATATATACAAGTACTTAAAACCGATATTGTGAGATTCATAACCTCGCCTTTACTTATTTTACATGTTTTATAAACCCGCGAGGGGGATACATGCTTGTTACAAACTCTTTTATATACTCGTTTATCTTATAACAATGTGATTACTTTTCAAGGACTTAGTGAGTTCATAGCCTCGCCTTTCAATCTTTTGAATGTTTTATAAACCCGCGAGGGGGATACATGCTTGTTACAAACTCTTTTACATACTCGTTTATCTTATAACAATGTGATTACTTTTCAAAGGCTTAATGAATTCATAACCCCATATTTCAATCTTTTGAATACTTTATAAACTTGTGATACCTGATATAAACCATGAAATGCAGTGTTTTCTAAATGATGCTATCCAGACATATATTGCTAAGTACTTCCAGTGCCATTATTTCCAGATCAGAATCATTATTTACTTGCATTGCGAGTGAACGCGAATATTGTGAATAGATCTATTGGGGGTGACGGCTCCCGTTGGTATACCCTGCATGGGGTAGCAAACGTACATATTTGTTCTAATAAGTAACCTTGGCAAGTTACCTTTTCCACGGGGACATACCCTAACCAATATCACTACGGTGATTTTCCTGTTAATGTATTGATGTCATGAGCTTAGGTACAATAATAATGTTACCCTGATTTTCCATGAAAATTGTATTCGTTAATAATTATAACATTATAATGAACTTGGCATCAACCATATGATAATATTCAACTGTTTTCCCATGATAATACTGTTCTCCATGATATTAAATGTTCTCCATGATAATTATCCCAGTAATGCCAATATTTCCATTATAACTTGTATTCAAACTATTTATCAAACCTATGAATTTCACTCAACCTTTGTGTTGACTTTTTAGCATGTTTATCTCAGGTTATTGAGCAAATATACGCAATGGGATTGCTGAACACGAAGATGGCTAAAACATTGTTATCATTCACATAGTATGAAACTAGATTTTGGGGGGGACTGCCATTTAAAACTACTCTGATTTGAAATGAATGATAACATATCTTTTGAAAAAACGTCTCTTTTGGGTCGTTTTCTATGATTATGATTGTTGTTTCCATGAATTAATACCCCAGATTAGCTTCCGCTGCTATATTGTAAATTTGGGGGTGTTACAGATTGGTATCAGAGCCATGGTTATAGAGAACTAGGTCAAAACCTTAACTATAACCACATTTCTTTTTCAGCCATCAAAGTCCTCATGCCCACTAACATTCGGAAACAAGTATGTAAATATACATATCTAAATATACTATTACATGAAAACTTAGTTATTTACGACTGGGTTTGTTATAGAAACGATGTCTTCCTCCCAACCACTAATACATCCATCTTGAGGTCGCTTTTTCCACAATGAATATTCTTAACTATACTATCGTTCCTCACAGATTATTTCCCAGCTTCATTGGGAAGCAATTCTTTTAACTCTTCGGAAAACTCTAACGATAATATGATTCCACCGGTATTCTCATCTTTCTATAATAATACTTATTTGAAGGACGTACAAGCATTTTATGCTAAGGAATTACTTATTTCATCACTAGATCCTATTACTCCACCATCTATTTTGACTCCATCTCCGATATTACCACCATCATTACTATTTGATCCTCGATATTTCTTTATTCCTAAAGAACTATTACCACCTAAGAAGCGAATATGTTCCTCATCTTCTTCCCCAACTACGTTATCTAATTCATCTCAGAATCAAACCTGTGATATGGTATCACCATCATTCTCAGTTTATACTCCTACCCCACCTCAGATATTTGAAATAGGAAAAGGTTCAGATGCAACATCATGAGGAACAAATCAAAGATATTTTGAATTACTTAGATGAACTCTCTCTTCACCGCACTGAGAAAATGGAAGAAGGACCTATTAATGGTAACGAACTAAAGACCGAACTTAAGAGAATCCGTACTCAGATTATCAAACTTCAAAAGAAGCGGTTAGGGCAAAAGGATAAGATTGCCTTTGCTCACTACAGAATTTTTGATCTTGAACAAATCATTGAGAAAATTTAAGCTCATCACCAAACGGATCAGAAAGATCTTTAGGATGTCATCTACCAACAAACTCTTAGACTAGTTATAGATTTATTTTAGCCACAGGATGTGTGGTATAAATAAAAACGCTTGTTAAATCTTGACTATGTACAGTAAATGAATGCAAGTTATTTATAACGAAATCCTGTTTTCTATCTTATGTTTCCAACTTATCTCTTTTTTTCATCTCATTCTACAAGAGCATCATTATCAGTCCCGTCTTTATGAATCATACCATAACCCCTAAGTGCTTAAAATTCAAAAATAAGCATTTCTCTTTAAGCATTTTAAGCATCACATTTTCTTTTAAGTATTACCTTTTAAAACTTGTGATGCCATTCTTACTACGCGTTATCTTGTGTTGATAGAATGCCTCCCAAAAGGACGTCAACATCTGAAACACCGACCAAAACTTTAGCTGCCATCCGGCAACTAATTAATGATGGTATTTCCTCAGCTCTGAAAGCACAAGCTGCATTAATGGAAAATACTGACAATACTAACAAGAACACCGGGACAAGCGGAACTCTAGTAGCAAGAAAAGGAATCAACGATCATAAAAGAAATTTTGAAGATAGAGGAAACACCACCAACAACAACAACTATCCCAAACACAACAACCATAACCACTCCAACAATTGCAATAACAACAACTACCAAGACAACAACAACAACAAAAACAACCATAACAATGATTACCACCACCAGTAGAATAGAAGACAAGAAGCCTTCAGAAATTATACTGCCACCAACAGATATACTGGAAATCGTCCTTTGTGTGAAAGATGCACCCTACATCACATAGGTCCTTGTACTGTCAAGTGTCAAACTTGCAACAAGATAGGACATCTAACCAAGAACTGCAGGAGCAAAAGACCAACCACTAGAAATAATCTTCAAACAATATCCGTAACTTATAATACTTGTGGAAAGAAAGAACATTATGCAAATCAGCGCTCAAAAGCAAATAATTGGGCCACAGGAAAGCATACTTAGAAATGAGCTTGCTTTTAGAAACAACTCTCGAAGATATTCAAGTTTCATCAGAATCTTCTTCAATCTGAAAGCTCCAATCATCAAGCTACAATCCTTGTCGTTTGTAACTTATTCTAGAATCCTGCTTACAATAAACGTAGCAATAAGTAAATCAACTCATTTAGAAGTTTCATATTTTAAAGCTATCCATGAAATAATAAAGTAATGATTCCATTACATCTTGTTATCTGATGATATCAAAACTCGACATTATTTGTCAATTCCAATCGATCTTTATGTTTCAAACCTTAATTTTAGAACTACGCTTCATACCTATTGAAACATAAATTTACAACCTCGATTATAAGGTCGTCAAGTACAATCAATTCATAATCATATCATTTTCTACACATTCAATAAATCATGTTTTATACTAGTAAGACAATTATGATCATTTTATTGAATGAATAGGTCACTATCTTCATTTGAATAAGGAAAATTATAAATCTCCGAACTATGAATTTAAAAATTCTCAGTTACAAAGGAGTTGAACGCTCCTTTTTTGTAAGTGACAAATTATAAATAAATAGGCTTAAGTATATAACATACGTACAAACAAGTTTCCTTCAATCCGTTTGTATAAACAATTCCTTAATCATTATAATTATTACCTTTATCATCTATTCATTTCAAAATCTGTATCTCACGTGATTAACAACTCTCTTACAAATTCATAATCATTCTTTGACATCACTCATTCCATGATCTCCGTATTTTAAAATTTTCTGTTATATTCTGCAACATAATAACAAGGAAACACACAAGAATCTATACAATGTCAAATGATTTCAATACCACTAGGTATGAAAATTTTGACAAAGACTTGTGATAGCATTCTTATTCGATGTTGACTTTTAAAGGTTAATGAATAGCGATTCTTTACGATCAGAGTAGCGCAGCAGAAGCATGGTAGGCCCATAACCCACAGGTTCCACAAATCAAAGTATCCCATCCACCCAAGTTCTATCAGGATCTGAAGAAATTCTATTGGCTGTCATCAAGAGGTGTGGTCTTGGAGGTAAGTAGACGTGTGAAAGGAGGTAATTATAATTATGGTGCGCAACATAATTATAAATGCATCACACACGTGGACTTGTGACCTTGATTAGCCTAACATAAAAATTAAATTCATGCCCAGTACCTACATCTATTCACTACAACTTTCAACTAAATCTCGGGACGAGATTTCTATAAGGGGTGGAGACTATAACAACCCAAGAATTTTCATCAACCTATTTTACTATGATCACAATTATACGGGGAAATTTTTCGCTTTATTACATTACTTGCATTGTCAATATCTTAGTATGTCATGTAACTTACATAACTAAAGTAGACGAGCTCACGCAACCTATCTATGGCCATTCTGTCTTCATATATGTCAAGCAAACATCACAATATGTCAAGTCAATATCATTATATCCTTATTACAAAGTACATTATTCCTATAATGTACCATTCGCAACGTTATATCAAAACGGGCTTTAAACCGTTATCATATACCTCTAACCCCTAACTTCATGAAAGGTTAACATTTAAAGTAAATGCACAAGCTACTAAAGCATATATACAAGTAACATAACATCTCATTTGAAATATAAACTCCCTACAAGTCAAGTACAAGTTTTCAAAGCACAATGTACAAGTCATTAAGCATGACATCCAAAATAGTCCGTTTTAAACCTCTCGTTTTTCATTCTAGATATTCTTCACCATCACTTTTGTACAAAGCTACTACCACTCAATATACAAAGTGTAAACCCTAAATTATTCTACTCATAATCTTTCATACACATTTTTACTCTTAAAACCCTAATACAAAAATCAGAAACCCTAACCCGAGCAAAATACTAAACCATGACCCGTTTCTTCATTTTTATCCATTTTAAACCTCAACCAACACTCAAGATAATTGTTAATAAACTTATGATAACAAACTATGTAAATCCTATTTCATCATTATTTCATCATCTCATATCATTTATACAAAAATTGAATTCGAGAAACCACTAACGTCCCTAAATGAATCATTTGACCTCCGTTTTACACCACATTTTTTTGACCAATTAACCGGACAATCACCAAGAACTATTGTAAACTCATAAAATGAGTTTACAAATCATTATCTATCATTAACTTGGCAATGTGCAAGAAATCAAATCTTAGAAAACCCTAATAAACCCATTACAAGCCCTAATTCAAACCAAGGCTTATTCTTTCCATTTTGACCAATTATAGTTCAAACCACTAATCAAATATCATTAGTAATCCATTATATACTGCCTTAGATTAGTATTCTATCATTTTGAATCAAATGTACATAATCTATAAGCCAAAGAAAGCCAAAGAAACCCTAATCGCACACTATGAGAACCCCGTGACCTTATTTACTCAATTTTGACCCATTTTAACTCACACCACTTGCTAACTTTCATTAATACTTCAGCATACAGACCTTAAGGACATGTATTAATCACCCTTTGATCAATGTTTGCGAAACATAAGCTAAAAAACTTGAATTCGAGCCCTATATAACCGAAACAGACCCGCGGCTGGTCTTGGCTCATTTTTACCCATTTAAAACTCTTCCCATGTGCAAGCACCTCCATGAATCACTTCCATGTACCTCAAGCAGCTTACCCACCTGCTCCATCCTTTCCATTTCCAAAATCAAAGCTACATGAGTCTCTTTTTAACCACAACAGCCGCGGTAGCCATATATGGTGTCCACACCATCATTTTAGCTTCCTAGACTTCCACATTTGATTTCATAGCTTCAACACATCCCATACTAGCCTACACACATGTCTTAATCAGATTACAAGAATTCCTTAACCCCTTTGCTTGAATTCGAGTATAAATAAAGGCATACATGTTTCATTCAAACTTTCACCACACCTTCTCCTTCTATAACCCAAGTGAGCAACCTTTCTCTGCTCCTTATGATCCTAGGATCATCTAAGAAGATCAAGAAGCAAAGCTTTGAAGATTTGAAGCCTCGGGAATAAGATACAAGGCGTACGAGTGGAAATACTACTCGAAATGACCCATTTCTAAGCTATAAGCTCAAACCCAGGTTCTATGTCATCAAACCTTCTCCTATACTCATATAATGTTCATATGATTGTACATGAACCCATGTTTAAATCATTTTTATGAAAAACTAGGCATTTTGCCATTTTGATCCAAAACCGTACACCCGAAACCCTAATTTCATGTTTTTCTTAAAACTAAATGTTATAATAGTTAAATATTGTTATAATCTATCCTATCATGCTTAACTAATGTTAATATAACCACTTTATTGATTAATGATAGAATTTGAACTTAAAACCTCCCTCGCGTTTACGTTTTTGAAACCCTAATTGAACCAGTTTTTGCTTCTAGCTTAACGCATCGTTATTTTAAACTTGTGTTGGTTAAACCTCCATATTTTAGTTTATTAATAACTTTAAATGTCTATGAAATGTTAAAATAATCTGGCATACAAATTGGACAATGTTTTGTATCATAACATGCAAGGTATATTCGTAACTTCAGAAACTTATAACTAAAAGGACTAAACTGTCAATTTAATCAAAGTTATAACTCCAGGAAACAATTTATATGTCATTTTTCAAAGTGCAAGGTTTTACTTGCTATATCTTTTAAAAGTTTAAGGACCAAAGCATAAAGTGCAAATCCAAGGGTATATTTTGGGGCCACTTTTCAAACTCAAGGGTCTAAAAATTAACATTTGATAAAGTATAAAATCATGTTTAAAACCTACAAGACATATACTTTAATTAACTCTTCTCGTGCTTAACATATCCCGTATATTTAATCAAAACAAGATCTATTTATTAATTCACACTTTAATATTAAACATAACCATGATACAATTGTAACCCTCGACCTTTTAGAAGGCTGCAACATCGGTTGTGAGCCGGCAAGATGCAGCAAACTTTTATCAGTCTCGGATTTTTATTCTTACTATGGGCTTTCTTTTAGAAGGCTGTAACATCGGTTGTGAGCCGGCAAGATACAGCAAACTTTTATCAGCCCACAGTTTATATTTATTATATTTTTCATTTTTCATCATTTTTCATAAAAAAAAATTATAATATATAGAGAAGACTTCTTTTTGAAAAATTCAAGTATAAGTTTGAACTAAGACTAAAATTTTTGCTATTAACTACATAAAAATTGTTGATTTAAGTTTAATCTCCAAAAATAGCACGTATTATTAGTCCGGTTAAGAGCTTATGGGAGAAAAAGCCACAAATTACATACATGAGCTCTTAAGATTTCCAAATAATCCTTGTTTAGCATCCAACTCATACTTAACTCTATCATTTTTTGTTCTTCGCGAATTTCCGCGAACGCTTAGCCTAAAAGTTAAGGAACAAGCTAGAGCTCAACACGCTCGATCGGGTCAAAATTTATTCTCATTCTACCCAGCAGGAAAGTCAAAATTGTGACAAAACACTTATTTTATTTTTGAAAATTTTAAATTTTTTTCATTTTTTTGAAATTTTGGTGGTAAAAACGGGATTACGTGAAAACAACAGCTGCAGGCACAATCAAATCGATAGATCCCCCCATACTAGAATTAAACATTGTCCTCAATGTTTTAAGAAGGGTCTCTACGTAAATCCTAAGCCGTTTATTAAGTATGCTTAAAGATAAACGTTAGTCGATTAGATTAGGATATTGGATTTCCCAAATGAAGCTGAGGATTTGAAGCTCTTGTGATCGAAGGACAAAACCACGAGCACGAGAGGCTTCAAAAATCTGGGACAATCCTGGACAATCACAAAAACACAAGCAAACGAGAATGGAAAGAGGCAAGCCTCCTCACAACAAAAACACTTATTCATTACTACATAATATAACTAGGATAAGCATGGGGTGCCTCCCACGAAGCGCTTGTTTAGGGTCACTAAGCTTGACCCAATCCCCGAATTCATTTGTCCTTAGGGAAGGTTTGGAGATCCGGGACAACCATTTGTGGTACGTCCCCTCTAAAGTAGTGCTTAATTCGATGACCGTTCACCTTGAAATTTAGCCTGGAGTTTTGATATAACTCAACGGTGCCATATGGAAAGACATGGGCAATGGTGAACGGTCCGGACCAACGGGATTTCAACTTGCCCAAGAACATCTTCAATCGAGAGTTAAAGAGGAGGACTTGATCACCAATGTTGAAAACGTGGTTTTTGATATTTGAGTCATGGATCCTCTTTGTTTTCTCTTTATAGATTAAAGAGTTCTCATAGGCATGATCACAAAGTTCATTTAGTTCGTTGAGTTAAACTTTATGGTGATCGCCCGCGTTCTCAAGGTCAAAGTTTGCATGCTTCAAGGCCCAGTAGGCTTTGTGCTCGAGCTCGATCGGTAGATGACATGCCTTTTCGTACACGAGCTTGTATGGAGTACACCCGATAGGTGTTTTGTAAGCGGTGCGGAAGGCCCAAAGTGCATCATCTAGTTTATCTGACAAAGATGCACGGTTCTCGCCCATGGTTCTTTCAAGAATTCGTTTCAAGCCACGATTGGATACCTCAATTTGCCTACTTGTTTATGGGTGATACGCGGTGGAGAGACGGTGAGTAACTCTATATTTAAGCATGACCTTTGCAAATTGGTCATTGAAAAAATGGGTTCCGCGATCACTTATGATAGCACGAGGGGCACCGAATCGGGCAAAGAGAGATTTAAGAAATTTGCAAATAACTCGGGCGTCGTTGGTGGGGAGCGCTTTCGCTTCAACCCATTTTGACAAATAGTCAACCGCCACGAGTATGTATTTTTTCCCTCGTGAAGACGAGAACAGCCCCATGAAATTGATGCCCTACACGTCAAAGATTTCGCAAACTTAGATGGAATTTTAAGGCATTTCATCACGCTGCGAAATTTTTCCTTGACGCTGACAAGTGTCACATCAGGTGACCAAGTCATAGGCATCTCGGTAAATCGTGGGCCAATAAAATCCTGAGTCAAAAACCTTTTTGGCGGTGTAGTTGGCACAGTAATGTCCCTCGGTGGGTCCACTATGGCAAGCTATAAGGATGTCAACAGCTTCTTGGCCTGCAACACACCGCCGGATCATTTGATCCGCACATATTTTGAACAGATAGGGGTCGTCCCAAAAGTAATGTTTAACATCCTTGAAAAACTTGTTCTTTTGCTGGGACGACATCCCTTTAACAATGAAATTCCCCGCGTGGTAATTTGCATAATCGGCAAACCACGGGGTACTTGAATCACCACGAAAAGTCACCATATTCATTATCTCGAGAGGAAACTTTTCATTTACCTCCTTTGGGTCAAGCACATTTTCATAAGGATTTTCTAATTGGTAAAGATGATCGGCCGCGAGATTCTCGGCTCCTTTTGTGTCAATTACTTTGAATGTGAACTCTTGAAGGAGGAGAACCCACCGGAGCAGTCTCGCCTTGGAATCTTTTTTATCAAAGAGATATTTTAGGGCAGAGTGATCCGTATACACTATGCTTTTGTTCAAGACGAGGTAAGACCGAAATTTTTCGAAGGCATACACCACAGCTAACATTTCTTTCTCCATCGTAGTGTAATGCGATTCCGCCTCGTTCATTGTTTTACTAGCATAGTGTATAGGCCTAAAGTGTTTTTCATGATGTTGCCCTAAGACTGCACCTATGGCAAAGTCGCTTGCATCGCACATAAGATCAAAGGGTAGGTCCCAGTCTGGGGCAATCAAGATTGGAGCTTTGGTAAGTTTTTTCTTTAACATTTCAAAATCTTGAATACATTCATCGGAGAAAATAAATGGAGTATTCTTCTCAAGAAGATGAGTCATCGGTCGGGAAATTTTAGAAAAATCCTTAATGAACCATCGGTAGAAACTGGCATGACCGAGAAAACTTCGAACACCCTTGACGGTGGTGGGATGAGGTAACTTAGCAATCACATCGACTTTGGCTTTATCAACCTCAATCACATTTTTGGAAATCTTATGGCCAAGGACAATGCCTTCTTTAACCATAAAATGACCTTTTTCCTAATTTAGACAAAGATTGGTGTCTTCGCACCTTTGAAGCATCTTGTCTACACGGGAGAGGCAATTTTCGAATGAATTCCCAAAGACCGAAAAGTCATCCATGAAGACTTTCATCGTTTTTTCGATCATATCATGAAAGATATCCATCATACACCTTTGAAACGTGCCCGGTGCATTGCATAAGCCAAAAGGCATGCGACGGTAGGCGAACGTTCCGTAAAGATACGTGAATGTTGTCTTTTCTTGATCATGATGGTCGATGGGAATTTGAAAGTAACCCGAGAAACCATCGAGAAAACAATAGTACTCGTTTCCTGCTAATCTCTCGAGCATTTGATCCATAAATGGTAGTGGAAAGTGGTCTTTACTGTGGCTTCATTTAACTTTCGGTAGTCAATGCATACACGCCAACCCGTAACCAATCGAGTCGGGATTAACTTATTTTCATCATTTTCAACAACGGTAAAGCCACCCTTTTTCGGTACGCAATGTACGGGGCTTACCCAAGGACTATCCGAGATCGGGTAATTTAATCCGGCGTCAAGAAGTTTTTCAACCTCCATTTTGATGACATCGTGAATTTTTGGATTCACCCGTCTTTGGTGTTGAACCGCCGGTTTGTAGTCCTCTTCCATAAGAATCTTGTAAGTACAAAATTCCGGGTTAATACCCTTGATGTCGGAGAGTTTCCAAGCGATGGCTCGCTTGTGTGACTTCAAAACCTTTATGAGAGCAGCTTTTTCCTCGACACTCAAGTCTTTAGCAATTATGACGGGAAACTTGTCGTCACCTTCCAAAAATGCGTATTCGAGATGAGGAGGTAATTCCTTGAGTTCGACTTTGGGAGGTTCATCAATTGAAGATTTATCAGTTTTAACTTCACAAACTTTAAGTTCTTTTCGAATTTCGGGCAAATAATTTCCTTGAGTGGGAGGGGGTAATGATGAATCATCATTGAGAATTGCTTCAAGAAGAAGAATATCCCCCTTCGGGTCATAATAAGAGTCATTAACTTCTGGTGAAGATGGATCATCTTCAAGAGCAATGAAAGCGTCGACTTCCTCGAGAAGAAAATCACTATCCCCGAAGGGAGTGAGAGTCGGAGAAGAGGTAGAAACGATCGGGTCATAATAAGGAGTGGGATTGCCAATCGCGATCACATCGGAGAAACCGAGAACTTCTTGAGAATACTCCTCACAAGCCATTTCAATGACGTCGATTTGGTTCGCCGTCATATCATCGTAATTAGAGGAGTATCTCGAAGTTTGGTCAAGATTGAATGTTACGGCTTCTTTTTCCAACACGAAGAGTTAATTCTCCTTCGTAAACATCAATCAAAGCACGTTCGGTCTTTAAGAAGGATCTTCCTAGAATTAGGGGAACTCGGGGATCGGCATAAAAGTCTACGACTACAAAGTCGACCGGGAATTGGAACATTCCTACTTTTACGTTGACATCTTCGGCGATACCGATCAGTTGGGTGATCGAACGGTCTGCAAGTTTAAGAGTCATACAAGTAAGAGTGAGCTCCGGAAAAGTTAGAAGTGAGCGGAAGAGAAAGCTTTTTCAATGGATAATGGCATGCGATTTATGCTCGCGCTAGATCGGCAAGGCTAGCAATATCCATTCCGGGGAAAATCACATGTTATGAGAAATTGCAGTGTCTCAGTTTTTGGGTAACTTGTAGGGATAAACGTCTCTTACCGGATTCCGAGCAATGTCATTCAATGGATTAGAGTTTAGCCATTTCGCTTATTTTTCTTTGTTTTTCGATTAAATCTTTTAAAAGTTCGAGGCAAATTTTGGACATAAGAATCAAAGCATCGGTGAGGCTAATTTCAAAACTCAAATCTTTAAAGATTTCGTAGAATTTCTCAATTTGGTCGTTAGTTTTTTCACGACGCCTTTCATCATTACATCTCGAAGGATACAAAATTGATGGTTTTAGGTTAGGCATCTTAGCACTAACGGGAGCATCAACGGGCTCAGAATTTAGTACATGAGATTGAATTTGGACAATCGGAGGTTGGACGTCTTTGGTGCTTTTGTTATTAGTAGGAGGCACCGTGTCCTTTGTCACCTCGGTTTCACGTTCCACTACTTTAGGAAGAGAAGAAGTAATAGGAATCGTGGGTCCTTGATAAGCAACACCGCTTCGGGTGGTAATACCCTTTAAATCTACCTTCGGGTTAGTAATGGTATTACTAGGGAGTGTCCCTGAACTTAAAGTAGAAGCGGTATTGGAATTCATGAACTTGGTAAGCAAATTCGGTTTAAATTGGTCATTTGATTTTGCAAGTTTTGATTTTGATTTTGCATATTTCTCATCATTGCATCATTAGCTTTGACGTAGTATTAAAAATCATCCTTCAACACACCTTGTGTTTGCGGAGCCGGAGCTTGGTAAGGTTGAGCTTGGTGAACCGGGGGTTGATTAATTGGAGGTCGATAAATTTGGACTTGGTTGTAATTAGTCCCCCGGTTTTGGTTGTAACGGTTTTGGTTATTTCCTTGGTTTTGTTGAATGGGAGGAAAACTGGGAGGTCGAATTTGATTAGCAATCGGGGCTCGGTAACCGGTATTTTCTTGATTGAAATTAGCAGCGGCGGCTTGGGAAACGTACTTTTGAATATTGTCACGATAAACGTTGCCATCGGTGGTGGGACAATTTCGGTAAGAATGAGCACCACCGCAAGTTACACAACTTTCCTCGACCGTTTTTACGGGAGCAGGAGCTTGGGTTTGGTTTTTCTTATCGACAAGTAAGGCATTCACCATATCTTTAAGTTCGGCAACATCAGGAGAAATATCGGGGGGTAGAACTGCTCGCACTCACTTTGGCAACAACCGGTTTGTTATGTGAATTACGAACTTTGGATTTGATCTCGATGATTCTTAGGCAATCTCGGGGCATTTTATCCAAAAAGTTACCACCCGCGGCGGAATTCAACAAATCTTGATCATTAGAGTTCAAAGCATTATAGAAAGTATCAAGTTGATGTAACTCCGAAAATCCATGATGTGGGCATGCCTGAAGAAAATCATTGAATCGGTCCCATGCCTCGTAAAAAGTTTCATCAAATCGTTGTTGAAATCTCGTGATTTCATTTTGAAGATTTATTGTTTTAGAAGGAGGGAAGAATTTGTTGATAAATTTCGAAACAAGATCATGCCATGTAAGAATCGATCGAGGGGGTTCTTTTTCAAGCCAAATCCAGGCGGCACCCTCGAGGGAAAATAGGAAAAGCATAAGCTTAACCGACGTACTCGGGACATTCGGGAACTTCATCGTAGAAGTGATCTTGTTGAAATATCGGATGTGAGTCTTCTTTGTCATGTCCAAAAAATTGTTTGTTTTGAACGAGGGTAAGCAAACCGTGCTTAAGCTCAAAGTTATCCGCGGTGATTTCGGGCACAACGATGGCATCCTCGTAACCCAGGGTGGGTGATTCAAGCAATTGAGCCAAAGTACGATTATCATCCATCGTAACTACGGGAGGAGCTGGATTTTCAATTGGTTCCTCGAGATTAAATGGTTCAACAAAAGCCGGTGGGGCTTGTTGCTGTTGACGGTTAAGATTATGGGATTGAGAACGGGTGTGCATGCACTAAAACATAAAAAGAAAATTTACACTAATTTTTTGGCTCTTTTTGGTTTATCAACAATGAATTCACAATTTATTATAATAACGGACAACGAGATAAGACAACTTAAACCTAATAATCAACTAGCTTCTCGGTAACTCTTCGAAAAGAAAAACGCACAAAGGAGCGGAGGAATAGGAAAGCGTGAAGCTATTAAAAACATTTTTCCTTTAGGGTCGTAGTTCCTAGGAACAACCCGCCTTATACCCCTCTTTGAGTTTGTTTATCTTTCAAAGGTGAACCGTACCTCGCAAGTGACACAAAAGGTAAGTTTTTTTGATTCTTTGGTTCGGAAACTTATTGATGGATAATACTTCAGTTGAAAGTATTATTTGTTGGTGTTCTTTTACCAACTTGTGATTTATTTCTTTTAATTGACAATGTTTTTATCTTTTTGGTTTTTTCTTGTTTTTATAAATATACTAAAAAGAAAATGAAAAATATTTTTGTATTTTTATTTTTTTAATAACAAAAATAACTTCCCGGGGAAGGATCTTCAAAGCACAAATTGTCAAACTTTGAAACGACAAAAGCTTACACTCCTCCCCGGCAATGTCGCCAAAAATTGACAGCTTTCTTTTTAGGTTATACAAATACAAATAATATATATTATAAATACTTATATCACCCAAAACAATTCAAGTTACCCTTGAAAAGTTCAAAGAAAGAAAATCAATAAAACCGGAAGTAGTATGTGATATTCAAGGTCGTTTATCCCCAGCCAGGAGTGAATTAGAAAGTCGAGAGTTGGTTTGACATTTGATGTTTGAATAGAACAAGATTTGGATTGGATTTCAAAATCTATGGGTAAAATAATGCAATCTACACTAAAAATGAGAAAGGCACACAAATTTAAACTAAAAATGTAAACGGGAATCTGAAAACGTAACCAAAAAACCCAAAATTTTCAAAGATTAACCTAAAATGATTTTTTCACTTTTAATAGACTCTAATTAACTAAAAAGTAAGGTTAAAGAAACCTAGAACGAAAACGGAGTTGATTTGAGCTTTAAAACACAAAAAACGTGAACGGGAATGAATCCCGTTCTTTAAAAAACAAAATTTTGCAATTTAAACCCTACGAAAGTAAAACTAATTTTCCTAGAAGCTATATGATAAAAGAAAATTTTCAAAAAAAGAATTATATTTTTTTGAGTTTTTTATAATTTTTTATGAATTAAAAACGAATTAAAAAAATTAATTAAAAATACTAAACTAAATTGTAAAAATCTAGAAAAATGCCCAAAAGTCCTAAATGGTATAAGGTTTGCAGGAAAATTAAACTCAACCCTACAGCTAAACAAATAAGCCCTGAAAAGCTCTAAATAAGCCCCGGCTTATTTAATGAAAAGGAAAATGAGAAAGAGGGTAAGTATTATATTTTGCAAAACACTACCGGATGAGCTATTGTAGCACAACGGTAGTGATGGTGTGTTATAAACATTTGGTGAGAGGGTAGAGGTCCCGGGTTCGAGCCTAGGCTCACCTGGGACTTCCCCTATCCCAAACGTTTTTGAAATTCATTTTTTTACAAATTTTTAGAAGACTAAAAAATAAGCAATTTTTACAAAAACACTTTTTTCTAAACCCCAAATAAGCTAAAAAGTTAACAGATATGAGAAATGGCTTAAAGGCTAAAATTACTAAACTGTTAAACTATTTAAACATAAATAAGCTATGCAAATAACTAAATAAGCCAAGAAAGATAAGCTACTACACCTATTGAGCCAGAAAGAACAAAAATAAGCAACTAGAGTGAACTAAATTAAGCTTAAAACAACAGAAGTGCTAAAAGACTTTCTAAACTAACAAATTTCTAAACTAAAGGCTGTTAAGCTCAAATAAGCTATGGTCATTCAAAATAAGCACTAACAAACAACCTCCTATACCTAATAAGCTAATGCAAACAAAAATAAGCTAATAAAAAACAGACAGATAAGCAAAATTAAGCAATAAGCATTATGGGGAAAATTGGCAGGCAAACAGCCTAAGGGACACCTTTTGGGCTTATTTTTAAGCACCAAAAGGGAACCTTATGATATAATGAGAAATATGAGCTTAAAGCTTGGCCTACAAACTACAATAATCTACAAAGAAAAGAAAGTTTGAATATCATATAAGCCAAGAAAAATGCTTGTGAAAAAGCTGTTTGTTCAGATCACAATACTTAGGAAATTTTTGACAGATTTCACTATATCCTAAAACAAACTTTAAGACTCTTAAACCAAACTTGCATACTGCATTTAGACACTAAAACAAATTTAAAACAAGCCTTAAAATGAGTTTTTGGACAGCTTAAGCAAATAAGCTCTTAAAACCCTTTTTAAAAACCACAGACTTAAATGACTTATAGAAAAACCTTAAAATCAAGCTTTGAAATTTAAAAACTTTTGAAAACTGCAAATTTTGATTAATAAAATGCTTGCCAAAATTGGCAAAGTGGCCTAAACTTTTTTAAACACCTATTTGACCCACTTTGGCACCTTGTGCCAAACACCCCTTTAAGGTTTTCAAATCAAATTTTAAACTGAATTTCAAAGTTTTAAGCCAAAATAAATGAAAACAAATGATAACTAAGATGGGGGTAAGCATAATTAAGCAAAAAGTACAAAGCAGTAAGCACTTAAAAGGCAGAATAAGCAATAAGCAATTTCAAGCAAATATAGGCAGTTTTGCATTAAATTTTAAACAAAGCACATGCTAATCAACCACAAACATAAACAAGCATAAATAACTTAAATAAGCACAACAAAGCCTGAATAAGCAACAAATAAGCTCAGCTACAGTGAATAAGCCAAAAATGTAAAAAGTAAACTTACAAAAGTCCTTAGCTTATGGCAATGTAATAAGCTTTCAAAAAGCTTAAAAACAAACCCTAATGCTTACCATAAGCTCTAAACCAATGGCCATCCAAGATTTACCATGCTCCTTTGTGTTCTTGACAAATTTTTGGATTTTTTTATGATTTTTTATTTTTATGACAGAAAATGAAATGAGCTTTTATATAAGTTTTTAATAACTCAAACACTTATATTAGGGCTTAAAACACAGTATTTAGCAACAAGTAAGCTTAAATGATAGATTTTAAAAGAAAATTTCAAACTTTCATTAACTTAAAAAGAGATTACAATACTTGAAAATTTTAAAAGAAAGTAAAAACAAACTAAATATTAACTAGGTTAAAAACTAACTAAACTAGATGCCTTATTCGGGCTTACAATACTTATATTTATACTAAGCTTATGAAGATTCTAGGTCTTCCCTTCATTGCTTTCTCTCTGATGTGTTTCTTTTGTGAGGGAAAAAACAAGTGTGTTTGTTGTGTGAGAGGCATCCAAAATCAATCTTGGCCTTCCAATTTGAGTGCTCCCCAAGTTGTATGATCTTAACCATCCATCTCTTAGCTTATTCCTTAAACGAATTAGGTGTTAGGGGATTGCCAACCTGGACATAAGCCCATGTGGTGTGTGGGGTGATGTTGAGGTGATAGTTATGATATGTGGGGGAAAGGGTTTTGGACTGGAGTTACAGGGTTGAGGGTTTTTTGGGATGATGAACAGTAACAAGGCGGGAAAATTTGGTTTGTGTGGGTGCAGGGGATAAGTTTGGGGACTTGGCAAGAAAGGTCCCCCAAGGTGTATAAGATTATTACACCATCCGTCCTTGTGGTGATATACTTTGAGGGTTTGGCAGTTTTCCCCCCCAAAGTTATATAAGTTTATTACACCGAAAGTCCTTTGGATGTATAACTTTGAGGGTTTGGCAGTTTAAGCCCCTCAAGTTATAGTTGGGCTTTTAGTCTTCATGTAATAGCTTAATGGGCTGACCCGGCCCATTAGACGGGTACAGGTGGGCCAATTAAGTATTTCTTCGTTTACGGCTTCGGATTTGACTTTTGACTTTTGTCGGGTTTGACTTTGGTTGATTTGACTTTGACTTTTGGCTCTGATTTACTCTTTTCATTCCCGTGCTCGGTTTTTGTCTGTTTTGGCTTCGATTTTTGTCCTTTTCT
>BQNB010031632.1:0-53826 GCA_026074375.1 Tanacetum coccineum | reverse complement strand
TGAAAAATGTTCATGGTGTTAGAATAAGTCATCGAAAAGATAAGTTAAGAAAAAGAAGTTTCAAAATAAAAGCACGTACACTGTTGTGAAGTACATACCATATCACTTTCTTCAATTCTTGGTGATCAATACGAATAACCGACCGTAAACCAATCGATTTACATAGTGATTTGTACATTATATGTTCAACGGATGAGTCGATATGTTATCGTTGTACATTAGATGTTCAACGGATGAGTCGATATGTTATCGTTGTACATTATATGTTCAACGGATGAGTCGATATGTTATCGTTGTACATTAGATGATCAACAAATGAGTCAATATCTTGTCGTTGTACATTAAAGGTTCAACGGTTGAGTGGATATGTTATCGTTGTACATTAGATGTTCAACGGATGAGCTGAGATGTTTTCGTTGTAGATCAGATGTTCAACGAATGAGTTGATATATAATCGTTGTACATTAGAAGTTCAAAGGATGGGTCGATATGTTGTCGTTGTACATTAGATGTTTAACAGATGAGTTGATATGCTATTGTTGTACATTATATGTTTAACGGATGAGTCGATATGTTACCGTTGTATATTAGATGCTTAATGAATTAGTCAATATATTATCGTTGTACATTAGACGTTCAACGGATGAGTGGATATGTTATCGTTGTACATTAGATGTTCAACGCATGAGTTGATATGTTATCGTTGTACATTAGATGTTCAACGGATGGGTCGATTTGTTATCATTGTACATTAGATGTTCAACGTATAAGTCGATAAGCTATCATTGTACATAAGATGTTTAACGGATGAGTGGATATGTTGTAATTGTACATTAGATGTTCAACGGATGAGTCGATATGTTATCGTTGTTCATTAGATATTCAAAGGTTGAGTGGATATGTTATCGTTGTACATTAGATGTTTAACGGATGAGTCAAGATATTATCGTTGTACATCAGATGTTCAACGAATGAGTTGATATATTATCGTTTTACATTAAATGATCAATGGATGAGTCGATATGTTATCGTTGTACATTTGATGCTCAACAAATGAGTAGATATGTTATCGTTAAGCATTAGATGTTTAATGGATAAGTCGATATGCTATCGTTGTACATTAGATGTTCAATGGATGACTCGATATGTTATCGTTGTACATTAGATGTTCAACAGATGAGTGGATATATTATTGTTGTACAGTAGATGTTCAACGGATGAGTTGATATGTTATTGTTGTACATTAGACGTTCAACGGATGAGTCGAGATGTTACCGATGTACATTAGATGTTCAACAGATGAGTCGATATGCTATCGTTCTACATTAGATGTTCAACGAATTAGTGGATATGTTATTGTTGTACATTAGATGTTTAATAGATGAGTCTATATGTTATCGTTGTATATTAGATGTTTAATAGATGATACAATATTTATCATTGTACATTAGATGTTCAACAAAAGAGTGAATATGTTATCGCTGTACATTAGATGTTCAACGGATGAGTTGATATGTTATTGTTGTATATTAGATGATCAACTGATGAGTCGATATGTTATTGTTGTACATTAGATGTTCAATTGATGAGTAGATATGTTATCATTGTACATTAGATGTTCAACAAATGAGTCGAGATGTTGTTGTTGTATATCAGATGTTTAACGGATGACTAGATATGTTATCGTTGTACATTAGATGTTTAACGGATGAGTCAATATGTTATCGTTGTACATCAGATGTTCAACGGATAAGTCGATATGTTATTGTTGTACATTACAGGTTCAACAGATGAGTCGATATGCTATCATTGTACATTAGATGTTCAACGGATAAGTTGATATGTTATCGTTGTACATTAAATGTTCAACGGATGAGTCGATATGTTATCGTTGTACATTAGATGTTAAACGGATGAGTTGATATGTTATCGTTGTACATTAGATGTTCATCGGATGAGTCGATAAGTTATCGTTGCACAGTAGATATTCAACGGTTGAGTGGATAAGTTATCGTTGTACATTAGATGTTTAACGGATGAGTCGATATATTATCGTTTTACATTAGATGTTTAACGGATGAGACGATATGTATCGTTGTACATTAGATGTTCAACAGATGAGTAGGATATGTTATCGTTGTATGTTAGATGTTTAACGGATGATTCAATATGTTATTGTTGTACATTAGATGTACAACTGATGAGTCGATATGTTATCGTTGTACATTAGATGTTTAACTGATGAGTAGATATGTTATCGTTGTACATTAGATGTTTAACAAATGAGTCGAGATGTTATCGTTGTACATAAGATGTTAACGCTTGAGTCAATATGTTATCATTGTACATCAGATATTCAACAGATGAGTGGATATGTTATCATTGTATATCAGATGTTCAATAAATGAGTCTATATGTTATCGTTGTACATTAGATGTTCAATGGATGAGTCGATATGCTATCGTTGTACATTAGACATTCAACGGATGAGTCGAGATGCTATTGATGTACACTAGATGTTCAACAGATGAGTCGATATGCTATCATTTTACATTAGATGTTCAACGTATTAGTGGATACGTTATTGTTGTACATTAGATGTTTAACAGATGAGTCAATATGTTATCGTTGTATATTAGATGTTCAATAGATGAAACGATATGTTATCGTTGTACATTAGATGTTCAACAGAAGAGTGAATATGTTATCGTTGTACATTAGATGTTCAACGGATGAGTTGATATGTTATCGTTGTACATTAGATGTTCAACTGATGAGTCGATATGTTATTGTTGTACATTAGATGTTTAACGGATGAGTCGATATGTTATCGTTGTACATTAGATGTTCAACGGATGAGTCGAGATACTAACATTATACATTAGATGTTTAACGGATTAGTCGATATGTTATCATTGTACATTAGATGTTTAACTGATGGGTTGATATGCTATCGTTGTACATTACATGTTCAACGGATGAGTAGATATGTTATCGTTATACATTAGATGTTCAACGGATGAGTCGAGATGCTATCGTTGTACATTAGATGTTCAACGGATCAGTGGATATGCTGTTATGGTATATTAGATTTTCAACGGATGAGTCGATATGTTATCGTTGTAGATTAGATATTCAACGGATGAGTAGATATGTTATCATTGTATATCAGATGTTTAACGGATGAATCGATACGTTATCGTTGTACATCCAATGATCAACGGATGAGTTGATATGTTATTGTTGTATATCAGATGTTCAACGAATGAGTCGATATGTTATCTTTGTACATTTGATGTTCAACGGACTAGTTGATATGTTATCGTTATACATTAGATGTTCAACGGATAATTCAAGATGATATCGTTGTACATTAAATGTTCAATGTGTGAGTCGATACGCTATCGTTTTACATTAGATGTTCAACGGATGAGTCGATATGTTATCGTTGTACATTAGATGTTCAATGGATGACTTGATATGTTATCATTGTACATTAGATGGTCAACATATTAGTCGATATGTTATCGTTGTACATTAAATGTTTAACGGATGAGTCGATATGTTATCGTTGTACATTAGATGTTTAACGGATGAGTCGATATGTTATCGTTGTACATTAGATGTTCAACGGATGAGTCGATATGTTATCGATGTACACTAGATGTTCAACGGATGAGTCGATATGTTATCGTTGTACATTAGATGTTCAACAGATGAGTGGATGTTTTATTGTTGTATATTAGATGTTTAACGTATGAGTCGAGATGTTATCATTGTACATTAGATGTTCAACGAATGAGTCGATAAGTTATCGTTGTACATTAGATGTTCAACAGATGACTTGATATGTTATCATTTTACATTAGATGGTTAACAGATTAGTCAATATGTTATCGTTGTACATTAAATGTTTAACGGATGAGTCGATATGTTATTGTTGAATATTAGATGTTCAACGAATGAGTGGATAAGTTATTGTTGTAGATTAGATGTTCAACGGATGAGTCGATATGTTATTGTTGTACACTAGATGTTCAACTAATGAGTCGATATGTTATCGTTGTACATTAGATGTTCAACAGATGAGTGGATGTTTTATTGTTGTATATTAGATGTTCAACGTATAAGTCGAGATGTTATCATTGTACATTAAATGTTCAACGAATGAGTCAATAAGTTATAATTTTACATCAGATGTTCAATGGATGAGTAGATATGTTGTCATTGTACATTAGATGTTCAACAGATGAGTCGATATATTATTGTTATACATTAGATGTTTAACGAATGAGTCAATTTGTTATCGTTATACATTAGATGTTCAACGGATGAGTCGATATGTTATCATTGTACATTAGATGTTCAACGGATGAGTGGATATGTTATCGTTATGCATTAGATATTCAATGGATGAGTGGATATGTTATCATTGTACATTAGATGATCAACAGATGAGTCAATATGTTATCGTTATACATTAAAGGTTCAACGGTTGAGTGGATATGTTATCGTTGTACATTAGATGTTCAACGGATGAGCTGAGATGTTTTTGTTGTAGATCAGAAGTTCAACGAATGAGTTGATATGTAATCGTTGTACATTAGAAGTTCAACGGATGGGTCGATATGTTGTCGTTGTACATTAGATGTTCAACAGATGAGTTGATATGCTATTGTTGTACGTTAGATGTTTAACGGATGAGTCGATATGTTACCCTTGTACATTAGATGCTCAACGAATTTGTCAATATGTTATCGTTGTACATTAAACGTTTAATAGATGAGTGGATATGTTATCGTTGTACATTAGATGTTCAACGCATGAGTTAATATGTTATCGTTGTACATTAGATGTTCAACGGGTGAGTCGTTTTGTTATCGTTGTACATTAGATGTTCAACGTATGAGTCGATAAGCTATCGTTGTACACAAGATGTTTAACGGATGAGTGGATATGTTATCGTTGTACATTAGATGTTCAACGAATGAGTCGATATGTTATCGTTGTTCATTAGATATTCAATGGTTGAGTAGATATGTTATCATTGTACATTAGATGTTTAACGGATGAATCAAGATATTATCGTTGTACATCAGATGTTCAACGAATAAGTTGATATATTATCGTTTTACATTAAATGATCAATGGATGAGTTGATATGTTATCGTTGTACATTAGATGCTCAACAAATGAGTGGATATGTTATTGTTAAGCATTAGATGTTTAACGGATAAGTCGATATGCTATTGTTGTACATTAGATGATCAATGGATGACTCGATATGTTATCGTTGTACATTAGATGTTCAATAGATGAGTGGATATATTATCGTTGTACATTAGATGTTTAACGGATAAGTTGATATGTTATTGTTGTACATTAGACGTTCAACGGATGAGTCGAGATGTTATCGATGTACATTAGATGTTCAACAGATGAGTCGATATGCTATCGTTCTACATTAGATGTTCAACGAATTAGTGGATATGTTATTGTTGTACATTAGATGTTTAACAGATGAGTCGATATGTTATCGTTGTATATTAGATGTTTAATAGATGAGACGATATGTTATCGTTGTACATTAGATGTTCAACAAAAGAGTGTATATGTTATCGTTGTACATTAGATGTTCAACGGATGAGTTAATATGTTATTGTTGTATATTAGATGATCAACTGATGAGTCGATATGTTATTGTTGTACATTAGATGTTCAATTGATGAGTGGATATGTTATCATTGTACATTAGATGTTCAACAAATGAGTCGAGATGTTATCGTTGTATATCAGATGTTTAACGGATGACTAGATATGTTTTCATTGTACATCAGATGTTCAATGGATAAGTCATTATGTTATCGTTGTACATCAAATGTTCAACGGTTGAGTCGATATGTTATCGTTGTACATTACAGGTTTAACGGATGTGTCGATATGCTATCATTGTACATTAGATGTTCAACGGATGAGTCGATATATTATCGTTGTACATTAGATGTTCAACGAATGAATCGATATGTTATCATTGTACATTAGATGTTGAAAGGATGAGTCAATATGTTATCGTTGTACATTGGATGTTCATCGGATGAGTCGATATGTTATCATTGCACATTAGATGTTCAACGGTTGAATGGATATGTTATCGTTGTACATTAGATGTTCAACGGATGAGTCAATATGTTATCGTTGTACATTATATGTTTAACACATGAAACGATATGTATCGTTGTACATTAGATGTTTAACGGATGAGTGGGATATGTTATCATTGTATGTTAGATGTTTAACAGATGAGTCGATATGTTATTGTTGTACATTAGATGTACAACTGATGAGTCGATATTATATCATTGTACATTAGATGTTCAACTGATGAGTAGATATGTTATTGTTGTACATTATATGTTTAACAGATGAGTCGAGATGTTATCGTTGTACATCAGATGTTGAACGGATAAGTCAATATGTTATCATTGTACATCAGATATTCAACAGATGAGTGGATATGTTATCATTGTACATTAGATGTTTAAAAAATGAGTCTATATGTTATCGTTGTACATTAGATGTTTAATGGATAAGTCGATATGCTATTGTTGTTTATTAGATGTTCAACGGATGAGTCGATATGTTATCGTTGCGCATTAGACGTTCAACGGATGAGTGGATATATTATCGTTATGCATTAGATGTTCAACGGATGAGTTGATATGTTATCATTGTACATTAGATGTTCAACCGATAAGTCGATATGTTATCGTTGTACATTAAAGGTTCAACGATTGAGTGGATATGTTATCGTTGTACAATATATGTTTAACAGATGAGTTGATATGTAATCGTTGTATATTAGATGTTCAATGGATGGGTCAATATGCTATCGTTGTACATTAGATGTTCAACGAATGAGTCGATATGTTGATGTTGTACATTAGATGTTTAATTGATGAATGGACATGTTATTGTTGTACATTAAATGTTCAACGGATGAGTCGAGATGTTATCGTTGTACATCAGATGTTTAACGGATGAGTTGATATGTTATCATTGTTTAACGGATGAGTAGATATTTTATCTTTGTACATCAGATGTTCACCGGATGAGTCGATATGTTATTGTTGTACATTAGATGTTCAATGGATGAGTCGATATTCTATCGTTGTACATTAAATGTTCAACAGATGAGTTGATATGTTATCTTTGTACATTAGATATTCCACGGATGAGTGGATATGTTATCGTTTTATATTAGATGTTCAACGGATTAGTCGATATGTTATCATTGTACATTAGATGTTCATCGGATAAGTCGATATGTTTTCGTTGTACATTAGATGTTCAGCGGTTGAGTGGATTTCTTATCGTTGTTCATTAGATGTTCAATGGATGAGTCAATATGTTATCGTTGTACAATGTATGATCAACAGATGAGATGATATCTTATCGCTGTACATTAGATTTTCAATGAATAAGTGGATATGTTATCGTTGTACATTAGATGTTGAACGGATGAGTTGATATGTTATCGTTGTACATTAGATGTTCAACTAATGAGTTAATATTTTATTGTTGTACATTAGATGTTCAATTGATGAGTGGATATGTTATCGTTATACATTTGGTGTTCAACGGATAAGTCGAGATGTTATCGTTATACATCAGATGTTTAACATATGAGTCAATATGTTATCGTTGTACATCAGATGTTTAACGGATGAGTGGATATGTTATCGTTGTACATCAGATGTTCAACAGATGAGTCGATATGTTATCGTTGTACATTAGATGTTCAATGGATGAGTTGATATGCTATCGTTGTACATTAGATGTTCAACGGATGAGTCGATATGTTATCATTGTACATTAGATGTTCAACGGATGAATAGATATGTTATCGTTGTACATTAGATGTTCAACGGATAAGTCGACATATTATCGTTTTACATTACATAGTCAACTGATGAGTCGATATGTTATCGTTGTACATTAAAGGTTCAATGGTTGAGTGGATATGTTATTGTTGTACATTTGATGTTCGACGGATAAGCCGAGATGTTTTTGTTGTACATCAGATGTTTAACAGATGTGTTGATATGTAATCGTTATACATTAGATGATTAACGGATGTATCGATATGCTATCGTTGTACATTAGATGTTCAACAGCTGAGTCGATATATTATCATTGTACATTAAATGTTCAACGAATGAGTGGATATGTTATCGTTGTACATTAGATGTTTAACGGATGAGTCGATATGTTATCGTTGTACATTAGATGTTCATCGGATGAGTGGATATGTTATCGTTTTACATTAGATGTTGAATGGATGAGTCGATATGTTATCATTGTACATTAGATGTTCAACGGATGAGTCGATATGTTATCCTTGTACATTAGATTTTCAACAAATAAGTCGATATGCTATCGTTGTACATTAGATGTTCCACGGATGGGTGGATATGTTATCGTTGTAGATTAGATGTTCAACGGATGAGTCGATATGTTATCAATGTACATTAGATGTTTAACGGATGAGTTGATATGTTATCGTTGTACATTAGATGTTCAACGGATGAGTCCATATGCTATCGTTGTACATTAGATGTTCAACGGATGAGTCGATATGTTATCGTTGTACATTAGATGTTCAACTGATGAGTCGATATGTCACCGAGGAAAAGTGAGCGGGAAACTTTACCGCGTAGTTTTTTTTTAGACTTTTGGGTCAAAGTTTTACTAGATTATCCGTGGCGACATGTCTCCATGGATAATTTTGGTCAAACTTTGACAAAAATTCTATAACAAAAAGCGCCATGTACTCCCGCCAAGAACTCCCGGCAAGAACTCCCGCCAAGTTCTATCGCCAAATATTCCCTCTAAATTTTTTTTACCATAAAAGCAGATATTATCCTCACAACCACCAACACATCACATACACTCTTACCATTACAACCACCAATAGATCAAACTATTATTATGGTGTTGATGGTGCCATATGAAGTTTTGGCATATCGTTGTCGACCCAGATATGTAGTTTTGTGAGAATCGTATAAATCTAAAACCCGTGGTAAACTATACTATGCATGTCTACGATCAAAGATGAACAATCACATGCTTTTTATTTGTGTAATATACAAATAATGTTGTTAGTTGTTAAAAATTATTATCTTTACTCTTTAACAGCCTCGGAAAAACTATTTTGAATGTAATTTTTTTATGGAAAGAGGAACGAGTCTGTCTACTGGTTGGTTCTCCTAGAGCTTCAACGACTCTAATTTTCTCTCCAGGATATTCATCGACTCCAATTTATTCTCCAGGATCTTCAACACCTCCACGCTATTCTCCAGGAGCTTCAACACCTCAAAGCTATTCTCCGGGAACTTTAAGAAATGCAGAGTACTCAAACTGCAAGCACTTGCTTAGAAAGATAACAGTACTCGAGGCAACAGTGGAAATGTATATGCATCCGGAAGAACACACACTTAATTCAGCTGCACTACTTCACGAAGTTTACAATGACATGGGAAAACTTGGTTTGGAGTAGTTTATCATTTGGAATGTAATTCGTATGCTTTAAGTGTATGTTTGTAAGTCTCGTATGATTATTGGTCTAATATGTTTAAGTGTCTATTTGTAAGTCACGTATGATTATCGGTCTAATATGTTTAAGTGTTTCTTTGTAAGTTGCGTATGATTATCGGTCTAAGACCTCGCTTGTGTTAATACAAGTGGTATGTATAATTTTTAACTAAATGAATGTTTGTTTTTTTGTTACTTGACGAATGTGCATCTTGAAAAAGTATACGGTATATCATGTTCAACTATAGAAGGGTAGTGCATATTAGACCGAACCGAACCGAGAAAACGAAGTGTTTTATTCAAGGTTGCAAAAATTGTGAATTGTTAGTCGAGCGGCCGATCACCTTGTAGCTTGTAATCGGTCAAAGGCGGGATTAATCGGCGATTAATCGGATTGGCATTTTTGGCAAAATTTGGGTATTTCCGGCAAGTTTTGTGTACTTCCGTCGAGTTTTAGATATTATTGGCAAGTTTCTTTCTAGAAAAAAACTTGTAATAGATTTAAACAGTTAATATAAGTGATCAAAACAAGTTTACGGTGAGTTTTAGGTACTTCCGGCAAGATTAGAAGATTTTTGGCAAGTTTGACCACCGTTGATCGCCGTTGACCACGGTTGACCTATTTATTTGATCCTGTTACATTAATCGGCAAGGTTGGTCGCCTTATAGCGTCTAATCGGCGATTAATCGGCCTTGTAGACCTTGTTTTGCAACACTGGTTTTATTTTTATAGTTATTATTTATCAAATATATAATTATAATTTACAATTAATATATTGTTTATATATTTTATAAATAATAAAAGACTATATATAAGCAAATGAGATAAGTCAACGAAGTCAACAACCTTTCCCCGGCGACATGTCGCCGAGGATAATATAGGCAAGGTCAGCCCAACATATATAAGCCCAAAATAAACTTATGAAATACGAGCCCGAATCAAAATATAAGCCCAATGAACCTTTTCCCGACGATTGGCAACGTCACCACACAAAAAATGTTAACTAATGATTTTGGTAAAATTAGTCAACGAAGTCAAGATTTATTCCCCGGCGACATGTCGCCGGGGATAACGTCAAACTTCAACGCAGTTTACTAATGACCTTGCTTAATCTCGGTTAACATCAGTCAAGTTTATGCCCGGCGACATGTCGCCGATGAAAGTGACGCGGGAAACTTTACCGCTCAGTTTTTTGACAGACTTTTGGGTCAAAGTTTAACGTAATTATCCCTGCGACATGTCGCCGGGGATACATTTAGTCAAACTATAACAAAAATTCAACCAAAATTAGTGCCACGTCGGATGACCTTTTGTCGTTTAGCGTGTTTTCCCCGACGACATAAGTCGCCGGGGATTATTTCATCGCCCTTCCCCTTTTTCTTGCAGTGATATTCAATGATGACATACAGGTTATTATCTATCTATTGATTCCATCGGTTAATAAAAGGATTTGACTTACGTCCATTAAATTTGACTTGCGTGCAACAATTAATAAACAAAAGTAATATAAATACATTTAAATAAAACATTATTCAAAATGTTTAGAAGAAATCCCATGCGTGCACAGGCATTATAAAAAATTGAAGAGAAAACCATTTACAGAGATGGAAATCTGGATTAGCAATTCTTTGGAATGAACAATAGAAGGCAAAGGCAGTATTAAAAACAATCGAATATATAAATGCCGATAAAAACCAATAGAGAGACTGAATAATCAGTGAAAACATGATCTCATCATATATAAAACCATGTGGTAAGTTGGAACAAACAAATAAGTAACCCAAATCGTTAGGTTTTTGTTTTAACAAGTAATATTAGTATTTAAGACATAACGATATATCAAGAACCTCAGATATAATAATAAAAATGGCCAACAAGTGACCGGTAAATCTGATCACATCTCAAGCAAAGACTCTCCCTTGAAAAGTGCCAACCCTCCGATATCTTCATAATCTCGGTGACCATCAAGAACGCCTAAAAATATGCACAGAAGATTACTAAATTACATAACAAAGGCATATGTCTATTAGTGTGTGCACAACAAAATTATTCACTTGTATAACCACGCAGGGATGTGTTATGTCTAGTGCATGATGCTAACAAAGGACAATCTCAAAATAACACATTAAAAATTTGATATTCAACATTATTAACCTAATTAACAGGACTAAAGATCAATATCAATAAATGAGGAAAATTTGGAACAAGCTAGGTATTTAAAAGAATTTACCTTCCAATTGACTATTGGTTTATTTTAGTTTTCCATGTTGACACGTAAACTTGGTGGCCAAACGAGACTTTCAACATACTCAACAACTTTGGGATAGGTATCTTGCGTATTCATAGAAAACAATCTAACTGCGGCTGCATCTGGATCATACAAAGCAAGATGACTATCACCTGTTGTAAACAGGAACTCATTTTTTGATGTAAAACCAATTGGTTCTATACTACCATCAAGTTGCGAAATTACATTGTGTTTGACCCACTTATGATCCATGAGTAGCCACACCTCACAACCACTATAAGTATAGCATGATATCAGACAAAGCTTTTGGAACAAAACTCCCAAAACATGATAGCTTATAGAGTCTGGAAGTGATATCTCACTAAAAGTTTCAGCACCCAAATCAAAATCGACAATTGTTTTTCTGGTGGCATTAACATAACAATTCCAATAAAGATGTCCATCTATACATACTTCATCAATATTGCAAATGAATGAAACGTTGGACGGAAACCCGTTAACTGATTGCCAAAAACCTCCTCTTTTTAAACTGTACACTTCCATTTTTATAGAACCTTGAATCTCATCAAGATTGCTACCTCCAAGACGAAACATAACCTTGACAACTTTGTAATCATCATTTATGGGATCATAACCGAACCGGAACTGCATATGATCATTGGCATCTAGGGTGTAGTCGATATCAGGTAGAGTAGCTAAGGCCGAGAGAGAAGGGTTCCAAATGTGAACAACAGTTTCAGAACTAGAAAAACATATTAAACCGTTAGCGGAACCAATAAGATCACTTGACTTATATAATGATGATGTATCTACCTTAGGTTGTTTGATTAAATTAGGGAGTTGGAGAATTGGAGATCGAGACGGGTGTGCTGTGACTGGATAGCGGGTACTAAACGCACCACTAATGAATACCAACAGAATTTCATCATCATGGGTTAAATGATGATCAAGGTGGGATTTAATGAAAGAAGGCTGAGACAAGAGAGCATTCCAAGGTTTAGAGACACACCTCATTTGTGCTACCTGTTTTGCGGGTAAGCAGATGAGTATGTTCCATAAAACATCTTCAGGGATGTGGCGAATCATGTTCTCACTGTCTTTTCTTGGCGTTTTTCTTCTTGGAAAAAAGAGATTAAATAAAGGGATATCGCATCTGTAGTTTGACTTTAAATGCTTGTAAAGGGATTATGGTTAATTTTGCTTGGAATATTGAGCAAGGAGGGAGGGAGAGAGAGTGGGGAAAGAAATATACAAGGTTTGTGAGTATATTTTACTAAGAGTAAATTGCAGAAATGGTCCCTGTGGTTTGCTTAGATTGCACTTCTAATCCATAGAAGCCTCTTATCCCAAAGTAAAATGACTGAGATACCCTTGTCGTTTTCCTCTATGAATTATCACTTGAATTTTCTATTCCTTTTTATTCCTCTATGAAGGGCTAGCGGCGCAGCTTGTTGCCTGGTTGCCTTCCACCACCATGTAAATCCAATTATATAATACATATATCGAATTTAACCTTGAAATCAAAGAAAATGAATAACACCATTTAAATCTTCAAAAAATTCTTTCACCCTAATCTTTTAACTCATCAAATCTTCTATCAAAACCATATTCAACCATAAAAATATTCAAGTTTATAGAAACCCCTATTTCTACAATCACATCCCAAAATTTTTAAATCCCTCATCAAATTTAGCACATTCAATGACGAACTATAAATCACTTATTTCAGTGGCAAATGGTGGTGTGGCCGGTAATGGTTCTATTGTTGGTGATTTTGCGTCACCAATATGATTTAAGTGTAATGGATTGACTTGGTTGACCAATGTGTAATCATGATAAATGTTCAACAAGTCGGGGTTGTGCGGAGTGCACACTTATATGGCGTTAGTATGATTATCATTCGGGGCGAAGCCCCGAATGACGGGGGTCCCGGGGCAGCGCCCCTGGTAGCAGGGTCCAAGGGGCGGCAACCCCTGGCAGGGTCCAAGGGGCAGAGCCCCTGGCTGGGGTCGAGCTGACCATCGAAATACTATGTTAAAAACGCACTTGAAAATAAAATTTCCGGAAATTATGGACTTGTTTTTGCCCATTTATTTAAACTAATTCGGTGGTTAGTTTAACTGTTTTACAGTTACAATCGACATTTAGTTTTTGTTGGTCATATATACATATCACAATCTCTCGTTCAGTTTTATAACATCAAAAACAAATTCTCGTTTCTAAATCTGAGTTTTATGCGATTTAAGATTTCGATAGAACCATCGAAATACTTCGATCTGAAAGTGTTTAAACGACTCTCAAATTTTTGTGATCATTTTTTTACAACAAAGATCGAAGTATCTGTGATCATGACGACCAGAGAATCTGTGAAGGAAATGACGAGCAAGTTCGATAAGTTGGCAAAGTTTGAAGGGCATGATTTTCGTCGCTGGCAAAAGAAGATGCATTTTCTTCTTACCACCCTGAAAATTATGTACGTTCTGAGTACAGCCAGTCCCGAATGGTCTAAGAATGAAACTTTGGAGACGACTAGGAAGAGAATGAAGTGGGAGAACGACGACTACATATGCCGTGGTCACATTCTAAATGGTATGTCTGATTCCCAATTTGATATCTATCAAAACGCTGAGGATTATGGTTTGCTTCACTCAAGGTCCTTGGATCCTTCTCAATAATGAAACAATATTCACGTTGAGATAAAGTCTTATCTCTTGTTCCTTCAACCAAATAAAGTTGAAAATCAGACCCAAAAGACTTAGCTTTTCTTCTTCTAGTGCTTTTTCTAGGAACAGATAGACCAGGTACATCATCAGTACCTTCAACCTCATCTCCAGCTATCTTACTTGAAGATGGCTGAATAATGCCTCTTGGTCTAGGTATAGACGTAAACCGTTCTTCATCAAATATAGCATCTCTTGACTCTATTATAGAGTTCACCGACACATAATCATTATGTTCTATAACATAAAACCTATAACACTTGGAATGCTCAGCATACCCAATGAAGATACAATCTATACCTTTCTCACCTAGATTTTTCATTTTGGGTTCAGTTAGTCAGATAACCGCTCTACAGCCCCAAACCCTCAAATAAGTCAAATTTGGTACCTTCTTGGTCCAAATTTCACAAGGGGTTTGTTTACTATTTTTGTTTGGATTTCTATTCAAAACATAACAGGCTATCAACATAGCCTTACCCCAAAACCCTTCACTTAGTCCAGAATAGGATAACATAGAATTCACCATTTCCTTTAAAGTCATATTCTTCCTTTCAGCCACCCCATTCTATTGTGGTGTGTAAGTAGTCATGGTTTGATGTATTATACCAGTTGATTGGAAATAAACTGGATCATAATACTCACCACCCCTATTAGTACGTAATAGTTTTATTAAATCTTGTCTTTGAAGTTCTACTTTTTGTATATAAATTTTAAATTTATCTAGAGCTTCATGTTTAGCATGCAATAGATAGACATAACAATATCTAGAAGCATCATCAATAAAAGTAATGACATACTTATTATGTCCTAGTGAAGGATTGGCATGAAAATCACACAAATCACTATGTATGAGATCTAATACTTTGCTTTCCAGGTTAACACCCTTAAATGGTTGTCTAGTAATCTTTGTTAACATACAAGTTTTGCAACTTTTATGTGTCATGTCAAAAGTAGATATTAAACTCATTTTAGACATATCCCTCATTCTCTTGTAATGAACATGTCCTAGTCTAGCATGCCATAATTCAGATTTACTTAAACTATTACTATGACTAGAAGTAATCATACAAGCTGAAGCATTAAACAAAGGATAATTCAGATTTAATCTAATCATACCATTACATACATAACCAAATCCAACAAATGAACCATGTCTTGACAAGATATACTTGTCACTTTCTAACACTTGTTTGTAGCCACACTTATTCAACACAATTTCAGAAACAAGATTCTTTCAAATCCCAGGTACATACAATACATTATCTAAACATAAAGTTTTTCCAGAAGTGAAAGTCAATAAAACACGCCCTATTCCTTTGATTGGTTCGGTTGCAACGTTTCCCATCTTCACAAATGATCCATCTTTAATCGATTTATAGACTTGAAACCAACGAAGATTCTTGCAAATATGACTTGTTGCACCCGAATCAACCCACCAAGCAACTTCATCATCCTGAACATAAAATGCATCAGAAATTACAGAAACATAATGTAAAACATTATTAAAATTCTGCATAAAATCAGAATTATAACCTTGTTGCTTTTCAGGATCCTTAGACCCATTTGAACCAGCGCCATCCTTGCCCTTACGAGAGAGACAATCCTTCTTCATATGACCAGGCTTGTTACATTTCCAACAATTCATTGTACCCTTCTTGTTGGCAAATTTATCATCACCACTTTTGACCTTTCTTTTGTTCTTATTATTGTTGGAATTTTTAGTTCCATCTTTTTTAACCATGTTGACAGAAGATGATCCAATTTGGTTCTTTCCTTTAGGATTATTATCAAGTTCTTGATTTCTTAATCCTTCCTCAATTCGTAGATGACTACCGAGTTGAACCAAATTTAACTCTTTCTTTTTATGTTTCAAACTATGTTTGAATTCTTTCCAAGAAGGGGGCAGTTTATCAATGATAATTGCAACCGAGATGGCCTCATCCATCATCAAATTATGTTGGGTATACTATCCTAGAATCCTTAACATTTCATGATACTGTTCCATGACATGCCTGGTATCAACCATCTTGTAATTCATAAAACTACTCACAAGAAACTTCGTTGTAGAAGCATCTTCTGCCATGTATTTGGATTCTAGGGACTCCCATAGTGTTTTTGCAGATTCAGCGTTTTGATAGATATCAAATAGGGAATCAGGCATACCATTTAGAATGTGACCACGACATATGTAGTCGTCGTTCTCCCACTTTATCTTCTTCCTACTCGTCTCCAAAGTTTCATTCTCGGACCATTTGGGACTGGGTATACTCAGAACGTACACAACTTTCAGGGTGGTAAGAAGAAAGTGCATCTTCTTTTGCCAGCGACGAAAATCCTGCCCTTCAAACTTTGCCAACTTATCGAACTTGCTCGTCATTTCCTTCACAGATTCTTCGGTCGTCATGATCACAGATACTTCGATCTTTGTTGTAAAAAAAATGATATCTGAGAGTCGTGTAAACACTTCAGATCGAAGTATTTTGATGGTTCTATCGAAATCTTAAATCGGATAATACTCAGATTTAGAAACGAGAATTTGTTTTTGATGTTATGAAACTGAACTAGAGATTGTGATATGTATATATGACCAACAAAAACTAAATGTCGTTTCTAAATCTGAGTTTTATCCGATTTAAGATTTCGATAGAACCATCAAAATACTTCGATCTGAAAGTGTTTACACGACTCTCAGATTTCTGTGATCATTTTGTTTACAACATCTGGCTGGTGTGGTCCACGACAGAGGTAGTGTGGGTGGCGATGGTGTTGTCCACGACAGTGGTGGTGTGGGTGGTTATGGTGTTATTAAGGTTGCAACAGTAAGTATGATAGGTTATGTGGTGCACCATTTATTCGTTCCATGGGATATTAACTTTTTGTAGGTCTATTCGTAATGTATTATCACCATTTGTTGTTGTTGTTGGTTTCAAAACTATAACCACTGCACCTTCTCTGATGTAGTTATATAGGATAAGGATACAGTGCACAATCAACTTATAAACAAAATTGAAATAAATGGTTATGAAATAGTTACTTGATATATGTTTGAGAATAAGGAATTGTTGTTTTTTTATTGTTGTTAAGAGGTGATTTTTTTGTGTATTATGATGGTATTTGAGTATAAATCTGGGTACGTGATGAATGGGGATGAAGTTGGCAAAATCTAGGTAAATGAAATGAAAAAGGAAGAAGAGAAGGGATCTCAGTCATTTTAGTATGGGCAAAGGATGAAAGTGAACCTCAAAGTTCCCCACATGAAGGCCGCGCGCGATTATGAAATTCTAAGGACTAGACGTGCAATATAAGCATACCACAGGGACCATTTCTGCAATTTTCTCTTTTAATTAATTACCCAAAACACAACACTACGAATCTGATATGTGTCACACTAGTTTTAATGCGCGTGCACGCACGGGGCTTAGACATTATGTTTTTTTAAAAGTATATCTATAGTTTTTGTTTTTTTTTGTTTTATAAGTTAGTTATAAAGTATTATCGAAATTATATGAAGAGAATATATTTATTAAATCTTTTATATATTAAGTAGTATATGAACTTGAGGAATTAGTATTTTTTTCTTTTGATTTACATGTTTTATGATTCGACATTGTGAGTCAACTAATCTTAGCGAAACCACCCTTTTAGGTAGCCCGGGGTCGGCTCAAGTGAACCTCCGAGGCCACAAGAAGATTAATTTTTTCCTCGTTAATTAGTATTTTTTTCTTTTGATTTACCTGTTTTATGATTCGACATTGTGAGCCAACTAATCCAAGCGAAACCACCCTTTTAGGTAGCCCGAAGTCGGCTCAAGTGAACCTCGAGGCCACAAAGGGATTAATTTTTTCCCCGTTTTATGATTCGACATTGTGAGTCAACTAATCTTAACGAAACCACCCTTTTAGGTAGCCCGGAGTCTGCTCAAGTGAACCTCCGAGGCCACAAAGGGATTAATTTTTTCCTCGTTATATGTGAACCATTGACCTCCACTTTGGAAAGCTGGTATTCTTATTGTTAGGTATGTGCTTCTTTATTTACAATAATTTAGTATAATAGGTAAATCTTTATTTACGATAATTTATGTGCTTCAGTGGTTTTCTTTTTGGTTGTACAACATTATTTCGGGCCGACAATAAAAAATCTACCAAAAAATCTTCGGGTATATTTGGGATGTGATTAGATAATGTTAAATATTTGTTTAGAAGTAAGAAATTGTTTACGTTTGTTGTATTTTAAAATTTAAAGTTTAGAGGTATAAAGTTTAAGGGGTTATTTGTTTATTTTTTAAAGTTATAATAAAACTTGTAAATTTATGAATTTACACTTTTAATTTCATATAATTTATTTAAAATTAAATCACTAAAGTTTTATTATTTATCTCCTCTTTTTTCAAGTTTTTGTTTTCATAAATTTGACACATATATTTTTATGTATTCTTTTTCTTAATCAGATTTCTCCACCAAATTTTTTCAATTTTGACCAAATTGATTTAGTTTGACTTTTTATTGACCAATCAAATCGCACGATTTTGCCTACGTGGCAAAATCAAGCAATCTGATTGGTCTAATTTATTTTCTCATAAGATTTAATCTAATAGAAAACTCCGAAATGATGTAATTCTTTTATTATATAAACTAGTTTTAATGCCCGTGCACGCACGGAGCTTAGACATTATGTTTTTTTAAACTATATATATATATATATATTTTTTCTATTTTATAAGTTATGTTATAGAGTATTATCGAAATATATGAAGATAATAGATTCATTAAATCTTTTATATATTACGTAGTATATAAAAGATTTGAGGATGATTACTAATTTTTTTCTTTTGATTTACCTGTTTTTTGACTCGACATTGTGAGCCAACTAATCCCAGCGAAACAACCCTTTTAGGTAGCCCGTAGTCGGGTCAAGTGAACCTTCGATGTGCTTCGGTTGTACAACATGATTTCAGGCCGACAATGAAAAATCTACCAACAACTCTTCGGGTAGATTTGAGATATGATTAGATAATGTTAAATCTTTGTTTGGAAGTAAGAAATTGTTTACGTTTGTTGTATTTTAAAATATAAAGTCTAGAGGTTTAAAGTTTAAGGGGTTATTTGTTTATTTTTTAAAGTTATAATAAAACTTGTAAATTTATAAATTTACACTTTTACATCCATATAATTTATTTAAAATTAAATTACTAAAGTTTTATTAATTATCTCTTATTTTTTCAAGTTTTTATTTTCACAAATTTGACACATATATTTTTATGTGTTTTTTTCTCCATTAAATTTCTCCACCAATTTTTTTCAATTTTGACTTTTTATTAACAAATCAGATCGCACGATTTTGCCTACGTGGCAAAATCAAGCATTCTGATTGGTCCAATTTATTTTCACATAAGATTTAATCTGATAAAAAACTCCGAAATGATGTAATTCTTTTATTATATAAAAGAAGATTTATCCCATCTTTCATTATTTTCTCAAATAAAGTAAATCGACCATCAAACAAATCATATTATACTATTATAGAAACTGAAACTACAAAATTGAGGTAGTTTACTGTAGATATCTCATATATAATGGACATGACACTTACCTACGCATATTGGGGATTAGATTTAGTTTTCTATATAATCTGGTTTACGTCAATATTTGTGCGCGTACTTATTTATTTTTATGTGTATTTATGTGTGTGGTTATAATGTAAGGCTTCACGTAAGGAATACAAGGTTAGGGGATAAGGAATTTTTGGTTGTGGCAAACTAATAATCTAAATAATCACATTTTGCATGTTGCCGTATGAATCATAAGTGGCCTCTTAACCAAAAGAGCTTTGGTTTAGTTGCTACCCACCTCCGAAAAACTCATGGGCTCATTGAAGAGATTTTGTGGAAAAAGTCAAGGGTTCGGAGTCTCGCAAAGACTCACCCTTGAAAACGGCCAACCCTCCGATATCTTCATAATCTCGGTGACCATCAAGAACGCCTAAAAAATGCACAAAATATTACCAAATTACATAACAGAGGCATATGTCTATTAGTGTGTGCAAAACAAAATTGTTCACTTGAATAACCACAGAGGGATGTGTTATGTCTAGTGCATGATGCTAACAAATTAAAATTATTCACTAAAAAATTAATATTCAACATTATTAACCTAACTAACATTTAACAGGACTAAAGATCAATATCAATAAATGAGGAAAATTTGGAACAAGCTATAGCTAGCTATTCAAAAGAATTTACCTTCCAATTAACTACTGGTTCATTTTAGATTTGCGTGTTGGCACGTAAACTAGGTGGCCAAACGAGATTTTCAACATACTAAACAACTTTGGGATCGGAATCTGTTGTATTCATAGTAAAATATTTAACTTCGGCGGCCGAAGTTCGGCTGCATCTGGATCATACAAAGCAAGATGACTATCACGTGTTGTAAACATGAACTCATTGTTGGATGTAAAACCAATTGGGTGGATACTACCATAAAGTTGCGAAATTACATTGTGTTTGACCCACTTATGTGCCAGTGTAGCCACACCTCACAACCATTATTAGAATAGCATGCTATGGCACAAAGCTTTTGAAACAAAACTCCCAAAACATCACACCTTATAGAGTCTGGAAGTGATATTTCACTAAAAGTTTCAGCACCCAAATCAAGATCGACAATTGATTTTCCGGTCCAATTGGGATTAACAAAACAATTCCAATAAAGATGTCCATCTATACAAACTTCATCCATGTGAAGATTAACAATGGTGAAATAATGAACAAGAAATGAGAGAAATTATAACTGTTTTCATTATCTCCAAATGAGAGTGATTACGGTATTTAAAGGAAAAGGAAAAAGGGGAGGGAAAGAGTTGTAACTAACTTTCCCTCTTGAAAGATAAAACAGTTGAGAAACAAAACTATTTACATGATCAGTCCTTCTACTTCCTAAATTGACTATTGTCACCCTTTTTCTTTATACTCCCCCTCAAGTTGAGCAGTATATACTCCCAACTTGTTGAGAAGAGAATTGTGTTGCTCAGAAGTTAAGATCTTAGTGAAAACATTAGCTAATTGCTTGGAAGTATGAAGGTAAGTAGGTTTGACTTTTCCATCTTTGACCTGATCTCTGACATAGTGACAGTCCACTTCAATGTGTTTAGTTCTAGCATGAAAAACAAGGTTTGCAGCTATGTGAATGGCTGCTTGATTATTACAATGAAGAGTTACTGGATGAAGATCCTTCAGTCCTAGGTCTTTAAGTAAAGATATGAGCCAAGTGATTTCACAACAAGTGATTGCCATTGACCTGTACTCTGCCTCTGCTGAACTTCTGGACACAACAACTTGTTTCTTTGATTTTCAAGATATAGGTGAATCTCCCAAAAGAATACAATACCCTGTAGTAGACCTTCTTGTCATAGGACAGCTACCCCAGTCAGAATCACAATAAGCTGTAAGCTGTACTTTTGAATGATGAGCAAGTAGAATTCCCTGACTAGGTGAGTTTAACAAGTATCTTAGTAAGTGTTTAACAGCCTCCATATGAACAGAGGTTGGATTTTGCATAAACTGGCTCAAAATCTGCACAGTATAGCAAATATATGGTCTTGTAATAGTAAGGTAGATAAGCTTGCCAATATATCTTCTATACACCTCAAGGTCTTGTAAAGGAGTTCCCATATCAGCTTGTAATTTAAGATTTGGATCCATTGGAAGTTTGTAAGGTCTGCTATTAACAACTCCAGCCTCATGTAGCATCTCTAATGTATACTTTTTTTGAGAAACAAACAATCCTGAATCAGCTTTGGCGACTTCTAGACCCAAATAATAATGCAGATCACCAAGGTCTTTCATATGAAATTGTGATCTTAACTGAATCTTAAGAAGCTCAATTTGAGATGTATCATTACCAGTGATTATCAGGTCATTTACATACACTAGGATAGCAGTAAAACCTTCTGCATTTTTCTTGGTAAATAGAGAGTAATCTGCCTTAGATTGCTGATAACCAAAGGACAAAAGAGCACTAGACAGTTTGGCAAACCACTGTCTAGGTGCTTGCTTCAAGCCATACAAAGACTTCTTCAATTTGCAGACTTTAGAGGTTGAAAATTTTGCATCTTGAATATTCTCTCCCTTTCTAATATAACCCATAGGTAACAACATGTAAACATCTTCAAAAAGATCTCCATGTAAGAAATCATTGAAACATCCATTTGAGTAATCTCCCAACCTTGTATTGCATCAATAGCTAGTAAAGATCTAACAGTTACCATCTTAGATATAGAGGCAAATGTTTCTTCATAATCAACACCTTTCAGCTGTCTATTACCTTGTATTACAAGCCTTGCTTTCTTTCTATCAACAAAACCATCTGATTTCAACTTTGTTTTGTAGATCCAATGACTTTCTATAGCCTTTTTCCTAAAGGTAAGTCAACAGGTTCCCAAGTGCCATTTTCTTCCAAGGCTCTTAATTCAGCATTCATAGCATCACACCAACCAGGATCTCTAATAGCTTCTTTAATACCTTTTGGATCTTGTTGAGTAACAAGAGTACTCAGAAAACAAAAGAACCGAGAAGATAAAATAGGAGCAGTTACTTGATTAGCAGCTGGTTTTAAAGAGGGTACAACAAAGTCCTTTGTCCAGTTAGGTGGTTTAGAAGATCTAGTTGACTTCCTGACTTGTGGTTTTGTGTTAGCAGTAGTAGAAGAAGTAGGAATTGTAGAGCTTGAGACTTCAGGTGTGTTGGAAGTAGATGAAGTAGTATTAGGAACTTCAGGTGTGTTTAGGACAACAGTTTCTTCTTCCAAAACATGATCATTGTTTGTATCAATTACAGGATCACAATTGTCATACACAGATTAGGCATAACAACAGGTAATGGTTGAAAGAAACTTTGTGAGCTTGATTTATCAAAGGGAAAAATATGTTCATGAAAAATCACATCTCTACTAACAAATGAAGTATGAGTTAGCAAGTTATACAACTTATGTCCCTTCTGATGAGCTGGGTGGCCTATAAAAACACAAGGAACACCCTTTGGAGAGAACTTATCAACCACTCTTAAAGGATTGGAAGCAACAACAAAACATCCAAACACTCTTAAATTGCTATAATCAGGCACTTTATTCAGCAATTTCTTATAAGGAGTCTTGTTATTCACAACAGATGAAGGAATTCTGTTTATCAAATAAGTAGTTGTGGTAACACAGTCTCCCCAGAACTTCAAAGGCATACTTGCCTAAAACCTTAAAGCTCTGGCCACCTCAAGTATGTGCCTATCTTTTCTTTCCACCCTACCATTCTGCTGTGGTCTATCAACACAGGTGCTTTGATGTTCTATCCCTTGATTAGCAAAATACACAGCACAAGGACCTTTAACAAACCCAAGAGCATTGTCTGATCTTATGCATTTCACCTTAGTATCAAACTGCAGTTCTACAAACTTGAGGAACACCTTAATTACTTCAAAAGCATCAGATTTATGAACCATCAAATAAGTCTATGTTGCTCTGCTATAGTCATCTACCATAGTCATAAAAATACCTAATAGTTGGTACTTTATAAGGACCCTAAGTATCTATGTGTACTAACTCAAACACAGTACTACTACATGATTCACTATATGCATAAGGCAATTTTGTCAATTTAGCCATTGAACAAGTGAGACAAGTTGTATGAGATTTATTGGTCAAAGGAACATTAGAACATTTAATATGTTTCATCTTTGTTACAGAAATATGACCTAACCTGTGGTGCCACAGACTATACATGTTAGGACATATGGTTTTATTGTACACACCAGCAGAACAAGAAAACAAACTACCATTAACACTCTTTTCCACTTCAATCTTGAGCTTTGCATCCACTTGATGAATAGGAACATTAAGAAGATGATATGGGCCTCTAATTTTCCTACCCAGACCCTGTACCTTCCTTGTTCTCAAGTCCTGAATCACACAGAAATTTGGGGAAAAAATAGCCATACACTTGTTATCTTTAGTCAACTTGGGAACAGAAAGCAGACTAAATTTGAATGTAGGCACACATAGAACATCTTTAAGAAGAATACCATTCTTTAACCTGACTTGCCCTATATGTGTAATATCAGAAGAATCCCTATTTGGTAAAGTAATCTTAGGCAAAATTTCTAAAATCTTATCATTAATCATATCTCTACAAAAAGGAGTCATGTGGTATGTTGCTCCAGTGTCTAATATCCAATAAAGTAAAGCATTATTGGTAGCAGCATTTAAGCAAATCATCCCTGCCACAAATTCTAATTCCTCATCAGTACAATCACCACTAGTTGCTCTTGGCTTCATGTCTTTTAGCACATTCCTCATAAGGTTTTCAAATTGTTCAGAGGTGAAGGTAAAACTGTTTGAACCACTTTTGACACTAGCAGCCGTTGACTGATTCTGTTTGACCTAATTCTTATACTTATGATGCCAAACAGGATAGCCAACCTTTTTCCCAACACTTGTCTGGTGGATTCCATTTGAACCCACAAATTGTGCATTTTTCCTTTCCTCCAGTTTTACTAAGAAAGGCTGTGGATTCAATTACAGGCAAACCATTATTAAACACATCCTTTTGAGACTCTTCTTGCTGAATTGCTGCACGGGCATTTTCTACACTTGGCAAAGGGTTTATCAGCAATAATTGACTTCTCTAAGCACTGTAACATTCATCCAAGCCATTTAAAAACTGAAACAACCTCTGTTCTTCCTTTTGTTTTTCCACAGCACTCAAGAAAGTAGATATTTCAGGAGTAATTGTACTCAATCTTAGCAACGTAGTCATTGAATCCAATTCTTGCCAAACACACTTCATTTTCGTATAATACTCACTTACATAACTGCCTTGTTGACTTATCCTAAACATGTCTTTACACAACTTGTATTTTCTTGATCCATTACTCAAACAAAACCTTGTCTCAAGTTGTGACCATAATAAATATCACTGACTTAGCTATGGACTCACATACATAACTCATAATCCAACTAAGTACCAAGTTGTTACAAGTTTCCCACATTTCAATTTTAACTGTATTAGCAGCCCTAGAAACTGTATTTTCAGGAGTAACAGTCATAACAACAGGTTTAGGAATTGTACCTTTCACAAATCCTAACTGCCTTTTTGTTGACAATCCAATCTCCATAGATCTCCTCCATGAACGATAGTTTTGTGCTCCTACTAACTTTTCTTGAATCGGTAATGAGCCTGGACCATCTGATGGATGAACATACAAAGGATTACTTGAATCCATTATCAACAACAGCGAAATTACAAGAATGCACCAATTTCCCCAAATTTTGACCTAATTTTCTCAAGAAACGTAACAACAACAATCAACACAACAATTGATATACAGAACTCTGATTCTTGTTAACAAACACTTTCAATTGATGATACACAACTAGTTAAACCAAAAAACAAAGTAAACAGAGAGATAACAATTTTAATGGTGGAATTTGAGGTGGTTAATGGTGAATTTGAGCCATCATTGTAGCTCTGATACCACATGAAGATTAACAATGGTGAAATAATGAACAAGAAATGAGAGAAATTGTAACTGTTTTCATTATCTCCAAATGAGAGTGATTACAGTATTTAAAGGAAAAGGAAAAATGGGAGAGAAAGAGTTGTAACTAACTTTCCCTCGTGAAAGATAAAACAGTTGAGAAACAAAACTATTTACATGATCAGTCCTTCTACTTCCTAAATTGACTATTGTCACCCTTTATCTTTATAATCCATATTGCAAATAAATGAAACGTGGGACGGAAACCCATTGATCAATTTCCAACAACCTCCTCTTTTTAAATTGTACACCTCCACTTTTATAGAACCTTGAATCTCATCAAGACGGCTACCTCCAAGACGAAACATAACCTTGACAACTTTGTAATCATCATTTATGAGATCATAACCAAACCAGAACTGCATATGATCATTGTCATCGTCTAGGGTGGAGACAATATCAGGTAGAGGTGCTAAGGCCGAGAGTGAAGGGTTCCAAATGTGAACAACAGATTGAAAACTAGAAAAACATATTAAGCCGTTAGCGGAGCCAATAAGATCACTTGGTTAATCTGATGATGAAGTATCTACTTTAGGTAGTTTGATTAAATTAGGTAGTTGGAGAATTGGAGATCGAGATGGGTGTGCTGTGACTGGATAGCGAGTACTAAACACACCAACAGTGAATACCAACAGAATTTCATCATCATGGGTTACATGATGATCAAGGTGGGATTTAATAAAAGAAGGTTGAGACAAGAGAGCATTCCAACGTTTAGAGACACACCTCATTTGTGCAACCTGTTTTACGGGTAAGCAGATGAGCATGTTCCATAAAACATCGTCGAGGATGTGGCGAATCATCTTCTCAATGTCTTTTATCGGCCTTTTTTGTAAACACATATTCATTTTTATCTCTGAATTTGTAAACAATTACTCTCTCCAATCTTTTGTTATCATCATGTACAATTTTACTACATCAATCTCGTAACAAACCCTTTTCGAATTCTGTTTCTTTCTATGAATTCCTAACCCGTTTATTTCCATTAAACTATGTTTACCATTTCTTGATTGATTTCTAGAACACATTGCTTCAATTGGTTTCAGAGTGCCACTACAAGAAAAATGCCTTTTAGCGATATTTTTAGCGACATGTTTAGCGATGTATTTGACGCCAATGACACATCTAGCGACTTAAGGTGGTAGGTCGCTATATATGAGTCACAGTTTATTGCGATTTAGACTACCTCGTCGCTAAAATTTGCGACAACTATAATGTCATGTTAATATATGCCGCTAAAGATAACGACTTTATTATTATAAGTCGCAATTTATGTCGTTGTTTTTGAAAAACGTCGCTTATTAAGTCGATATACACATCGCTATTCTCAATAAAACTCGCTACTTAGTCGCTACTGGTGACACTATTTACGTCATTTTTGTAAGTTAACTGTTCATCAGCCATATTGCAACCTGGTCACTATTTGGTATTAAAATACAATAATAATAATAATAATAATGATGATGATAGTAAGAACATCATCAACAAGAAATGTACAACAAATGAATAGTTTTCTCTATATAATTACAACAAGCAAAAGAACACGCGCGTTGCGGCGGATCTAATTTTTTCCTGAATAATTTTTTTTACGTTTCGAGGGTTTTTTTTGGGCGATGCGTTATGACGGGGCTAATTTTTCATATTTTTTTTTTATGATTCGGGGAAATTTTTTTTGCGTTGGGAAGGATATTTCCTTTTTTTTACGATTCGGGAATTTTTTTTTTTGCGTTGGGACGGGTTAATTTTTTCCCGAATATTTTCTTTTTTTGGGACGGTTCGATATCTTTATTTTTTGGCCGATGAATGTAAAAAAATTGTGAACAATAAAAAGTTAACGTGTTTTTTTGTTAATTTTTTTACGGGATTTTTTGTGTAAGAAAATCGTAAATAGTTAAAAGTTGAGGGACCGTTTTGTATTTTTTTTTACTTTGGGCCAGATTTCAGGCTAATTTTGGGCTAGTTTTTTTTTTTACTTTGGGTCAGATTTTGGGCCATATTTTATGCGAATTTTAGGCCAGTTTGTCGACAAATGTGTATATTAGTAATATTTTTTTATATGGCTTATGTGTTGGGCCTCATGTTTAAAGTGTTGTTTTTTTTTTTTAATATAATGGGTTGTACGTTTGTGACCATATCGATTATTTTAAAGTTATTAGGTATCGAAGATGTTTTCGCGGGTATTTTTTTTATCTGAATAAATCGGAACTTTTATAATATTTTTTTCCTCCTACTTTGTGCATACAAATTAAAAAAAACAAAAAAAAAACCAAAATCGGGCTGGCCCAAAATGGGAGCCCGTTACTGTAGCACAATGGCCCGAAGTCAAAACGACTTCGTTTTTGTCCGTCAATGTGTATATCAAGCAAATGAACCCGCGCGTTGCGGCGGGGCTAATTTTTTCCCGAATAATTTTTTTTACGTTTCGGGGGGTTTTTTTTGCCGATGCGTTATGCGGGGCTAATTTTTAATATTTTCTTTTTTTTTGTGATTCAGGGAAAAAAATTTTGCGTTGGGACGGACTAATATTTTCCCGAATATTTTCTTTTTTTGGGACGGTTTGATATCTTTTTATTTGGGCCGATGAATGTAAAAAAGTTGTGAACAATAAAAACTTGACGTGTTTTTTGTTAAATTTTTTACGGGATTTTTTGTTTAAGAAAATCGTAAATAGTTAAAGTTGTGGGACCGTTTTGTATTTTTTTTATCTGAATAAATCGGAACTTTTGTAATATTTTTTTCCCTCCTACTTTGTGCATACAAATTTAAAAAAAAAAAACTAAAATCGGGCTGGCCCAAAATGGGAGCCCGATACTGTAGCACCTGGCCCACAGTCAAAACGACTGCGTATTAGTCGGCTAATGTGTATATTTACAAGCAAATGAACCCGCGCGTTGCGGCGGGGTTAATTTTTTCCTGAATATTTTCTTTTTTTGGGACGGTTCGATATCTTTTTATTTGGGCCGATGAATGTAAAAAAGTTGTGAACAATAAAAACTTGACGTGTTTTTTTGTTAATTTTTTTACGGGATTTTTTGTGTAAGAAAATCGTAAATAGTTAAAAGTTGAGGGACCGTTTTGTATTTTTTTTTACTTTGGGCCAGATTTTGGGCCACATTTTATGCGAATTTTAGGCTAGTTTGTCGACAAATGTGTATATTAGTAATAATTTTTTTATATGGCTTATGTGTTGGGCCTCATGTTTAAAGTGTTTTTTTTGCTATATTGGGTTTTTTTAATATAATGGGTTGTACGTTTGTGACCATATCGATTATTTTAAAGTTATTAGGTATCGAAGATGTTTTCGCGGGTATTTTTTTTTATCTGAATAAATCGAAACTTTTGTAATATTTTTTTCCCCTCCTACTTTGTGCATAAATTAAAAAAAAAAAAAAAACTAAAATCGGGCTGGCCCAAAATGGGAGCCCGATACTGTAGCACATGGCCCACTGTCAAAACGACAGTGTATTAGTCACCTAATGTGTATATTTATAATACTTCAAGAATAACATTTGTTTGACTCGTTAGGCTAAACTTCTTAAAAGTACAAAACAAAACAAGAAAGTTAGAGTGACAACTATTTCTATGACGAGAAAATGCAATAAAAACGTCTAACAATGTCATCCGAGCTTGATTGGGTTAGCCACCTGATCGTTGTGCGTAGGTATTTTTATTATCAAGTTTTACTATTTATATTTTATTGACTTTACTTAAAAACCACACTAACGGACAATGTACCCGATCAGTTATAGCTTCGTTGGTAAGTAGAACTTAATATTTCAATATACTAAACTCACGTGACAACCTAGAAACGAAGCAAAAAATGCAGAGGAGCCATATATTTTTGGGTTTATTGTCTAAAAATGTATTATACTTGCTACTTTTTATCATTGTGTATAGCATACTAATTTTTTTTCATTGTGACACCAAACTTTTGAATTCGTGCTATTGTGTGTATTTTGTGACCATTTTACCCTCATTTTTTTCAAAAGTCAAAGGATAAAATGGTCATTTTAAATGCATAAATAGCCACAAAATACACACAATAGCACTATTTCAAAAGTTTGGTGTCACACTGAAAAAAAATAATACTCTACGGACAAAGAAAAAAGTGACAAGTATAATACATTCTTAAACAATTAACGCTATATTTTTTAAGGATAATTTCATCTATATCCTAAAAAAAACTTATAAGTACATTGATAACCTTACAAATTTTGCAATTAAATCAATATCCTTTTAAACTTAATAAACGAGTATATCGGCCCACGCTTCGCTGCGGGACGTTTTACATAGAGCATTTTTACAACTTTCTCCGCCGTTCGGTTACAAATTTGGATCGAAACAATACAATATTATAAATCATAAAGCTTATAGTAGACTGAAATATACATCAATGGTGAACAATTTTTAAAAACAACATATCATTTTGGCCATGATTAAAGATATTCCACAGTCCAATCTTGTACCAATACAATGTTGGCACTCCGTAAACTTTTGTGACCTATGTATCGATTGGTGATGCCTACCAAGACATCGAGGGGGAAAAATAAACCAAAAGACCTGCTATGAGACTTTGTGATGATGCCTGCTTTTGGGATTTGTATTTGATCTCACAACATTTCATTTTTTTTCTTCTCATAACCCAGTACAGAATCCACATATCTGCATAAAACATACATTCCAAAATAAGTTATTAGCTTACAAATCCAAAATATAGTCATGTAAAAAGCTTTTCTTGCGGAAACTTACTATTGTGTCATAATGGAGCTTTGAAGAATTTCTGTGCTGTTTGAATTTGCATGTTGTAGACGATGTAGGATATTGAATTCACCAAAAGCTTGAATTCATTGTAAGCGCGATAAAAACTTATAATGCAGAAAAACAAAAAATTTATTATGGGAGAACTATACTACTGGTTACACAATGCAGAAGGCCAAGGGCAGAAAAGGAAAGATGTTTTGTTTTCTTTTTTGAAAAAAAATCCTAACCTTTCATGTCCATGTATTGTTTTTTCAAGCGAATATGCTCAACACTCTTCTTACCTGCAAACAGGTAAAGTTATATTGAAAATTCAAGAGATTGTCTGTCATGAGTAGCCTATAACATACAACACCCAAACAACCTTTTCTTTGACAACCAAACATGCTGCTTTTGAAAGGAACGTATCAGCCTTATTTGGTAGCAAAATCAGCAGCCAAACACCCCATTTTAATAGCAAAACAACGAATCCAACAACCCCAAAACAACCTTTATTTTAAGTGGATAATCAGCCCAAACACCTTGTTTTGACAGAAAAACAACAATCGAATTTCAAATGCTTAAAACCCCTTGTCTCATTTTGATTAAAGAATATATTAATATCTAACATATATAGTCTTTATGTAATAATATTTAATGAATTAATTATATATAAACTTTAAAAATTGTCAAAGATAGGTAGGCCAGCCAACCCTAACCCCGTCCGTTTGAACCAAAATCTATTTTGACTCATCACTAATCAACCAGAGGGTCACATCCACTAATTAAGTCACCTTAACATACACCGTCAGCAATGATGGATTGCCGAATACCGGGTGACTAACATAAGTGTGCATACGGGTTTGTCTCTTTGCGTGAGTGATAGGTTCTTGCCAGCATACACCATTGGCATGTGTGAATCCTCACGCATCAGCTAGCTTTAGCAGGTGGGAATATTTCATCAACTAAGAAAATATATCAAACGTGTCTTACAAATAAATCAGTTTAAACAAAATTAGCGATTGCAATTATATAGGTAATGTTGGACAAACCTCTGCCATTTTCTGTGGCATTCTCATTAGCTAAAAAATTAGCACTAATAAGGTCACCATAGATGTAATATCAGCACCTATATACTTCTGCATCATCTTCCAATGACGATCCTGAAAATAAAATATTATCAGCAATTTCACGCCGTTTATGCTCAAACTTTTTTATACCTCTTTCATTTGGGCATTTGTTACGGTAGAGCGCAAGGGCAAAAGATGCCTATATGAATCGATTTTCAAAACAAATGCTCAGAAACTATACAAATAACGCACTAAACTTCTTTTCTAGATCAAACCAATACCGGACCTACAAAATGACACTCACTTTGATTTCCAATGTTAACCAATTGCATATGGTCTAGGTTTGTATTAGGCCGCAAAGTCGGAACATCCTTGTCCATGAACACCACGAACAACCTCTTCCACGCCAACATTCACTACATCTAAGAAAAAAGCATAAATTTTAGTCATAACAATAAGCGTGGAGACTATATTACAAAATAACAGAACGTTATAACCTTGAGGGTTGGTGCTACTCGACACCACGTACTTTAAGTATAACCCTTTTGAGGTAACGTGTAAGCCTAAATGTCTTAATTATAGGTAAATGGGTTGAGACTGCCACCTCTAAACCTAACTACTCAATATGGATATTTAGATCATGCAATCTTATATTATGAAAAAAGTCAAAGCCCTTGAACATATAGTATGATTTTCACATGTTTCAATTAAGAAAGATTGATCTACAAATCACTTAACTCTCTAGCATTTAGTAATCTTTATCTATATGGTCAGAATTGTTCAAACTTCAAAAATTTTAAAACTGAACATCGAACGGGGATTGATACGATTATATATTGTCCTGGATAATGATGCTACCTGAATATCATCAATACCACAGACGACACAGATATTACCAGCTTCTATACTTTTTGCAGGAGCCCTGAATGTCTAAAACACAAATAGTTCGTTGACTTTTCCAAATCTGCATCGAAAGGGGATTGATACGATTGTATATTGTCATGGACAATGATGCTACCTGAATATCATCAATACCACAGACGGCACAGATATCACCAGCTTCTACACTTTCTGCAGGAGCCCTAAAGAATTTCTGAAACACAAATAGTTTGTTGACTTTTCCAAATCTGCAGGCATCATCTGATGGGCATATCTAGAAAACAAAAAAGACAATTAGTTTGTTTCAGACCAGAAATTTATTAGAAAGTAATCAGAATGTATATAGGGGGAGATGTGGATGTGGGTTTTGAAAGTGATGATGTTATGTTAATTTGTTATAATCACGTAATCGATTATAGTAACATAGACGACAGATAATAGTAGCAATTGAATGAGGTTGTGCTCTTTGAAGTGGTCAAGTTGTAATGATCAATTAATCAGATGCTTAACTTGTTTAAGCAATTTTCTGATTATTTTATGAACTAAACTCATAAAATTATCAACAAAAACATTGCTTTCAAGAAAGTAGAGAAGTTATATAAAACGGAGATAGAAGCATCTCTCAATGAGGTTAAAATAGGAGTAAAAAGGGCTTTATGTCCCATTTAGGTAATTTTCTCTAAAATGTCCAAAGTACATTTTCATTCGTTCAGTTTTGATAATTTCCCTTTTCTGTACATTTGAGTCACTGAACAATGGTTTGCAAATCAGATACACTAAAACTTACACGAACATCCATGCCTCTATTTAGAACTCCGGCATGTAAGCGCCCAATAGCTATTTTACCCTTGTGTTCGTCATATTCGGTGTGAGCTACATACATAAACAAAAAGTTAGTTGAATTAAATGTTGCCATCTTGCTACTCTGAAAGTCGAAACGTAATTGTCGAGCTTTACCATCTCCCCAACCAAAACAAACGTATATATTTAACTTATTAAGTGACAATAAAATATTGCTCTAACCCTCACAATTAGCCTACACTTTCTAAAGTCAGCAACTTCTAAGCATATTATATGGTAAGCTTGATCCCATTCGGTCGCATAACTAATGTCGAGATGATCTGACCGAGCACGTTTTACCCATTTTAAACCGTATCCAATAAATTAGACCAAGACGAAAACTAAATTGGTGTAAAAAGTACTATAACTTTATAACCCGTAGGCCACATCTGTAATATAGCATTTATATAAGTCGTGTGGATTGAAGATTATAAAGAAAGATGTGAAGATAAGCGTTCATACAATGTGTAATTACAATTACTCAAATGAATACTTGAGGCAGACAACTATAAACCATAAGATAAACCTATGTTTACACTGTAAATCTATGCTTAATCTTGCATTATGTCAGTGTTCGCTAAACACTATAAACCTATGTTTACACTATAAACCTATACTTAATCTAGCATTGTGTCAGCGTTCGCTTTTAATGAGATGTTACATATAAGTATTGCATTTAGTTTCCTTTAGACGTAACTAAGTTTACAATGCCCATATGCCATTTTGCGCTATGTGAACAATCCATAATAATGACATTAACAGAAAACCCACACGTACAATTTTTTGGCCATGCTGCATTTTTCATTTTTTGTAAAAGATGCTTTAAATTCGTAGGCCGTGAAAAACTAAGTTATTAACAAAAACAATATATCATGAACCATAAAGACAACAAAATCACATCACTACTAACCCAAAGCTGTAATTTGAAAATTCAAATCTTATAAAAAAAACCTAAAACTGAAATCTTACTTCACTCTTGTAATCATTTACGTAAGAAAACATGAAAATGAAATTGTCATATGGAATAGACTCTTGCTTCTCACAAGCAATAAAAATGAAAGTTTCCACAGCGATGGACACTTCAATTTTAGGCCGCCATATATTTTTATAGATTTATTATGTTTATTTAACTTCTATTTCTCATTAATATAATAATTTTTTCTCCTTTAGATGCAGCTAAGGATGACTTAAAACAAAATCAATAGGGCGATAATAATATCGCAGATTCTACTGATTCATAATAGATTATCAGTTTGAATGTTATAGCATATGGAGGCTATTTGAGAAGAGGAAGAAGATGGAATGACATGTTTTTTTCTAAGGAAAAGATGGTACAAGAGTAATTCATCTTTATATTTAATACTTTTTTATATTAAAGTTATTTAATCTAGATTAAAACGCTTTTCTAAGGATATACATCTGTATTTTTAAATTTTAAAAGGATATTAATGTAATTATAAAATTTGTAAAGATATTAATATATTTATGAGTTTTTTTAAGGATATAGATGAAATCCCCTTTAAAAGTTTTAATTTTTCACTTTCAAGAGCACGCTTTTCATTTAAGAGCTTTTCAAATGTTTTAGTAAAATCCTTGTTAAACTTTAAGAATTCCTCATTCTTCTTTTGCAAATCAATAATATCTAAATCATTATTAGAGGTAGATGGTTTAGGTTGTAACTCTTGAGAGTCGATTGCCATGAGACATGTTACGTCATGTTGAGGTTCATCACCGTCTACGTTATCACTCCAAGCTCTTCCGACAAAAGCCTTGTTCTTCGTCAGCTTTGGACACTCACTACTAAAGTGACCTTCTTCTCTGCAATTGTAGCAACCATGATTTTGTCTTAAGTTTTCACCGCCTTTGTTCCCAAAGCTATTACCACGACCTCTTCCAAAACTATTAGCTCCATTATTGAATCGATTGACACGTCCGAATAGATTACCCTTTCGGAAGTTCCTTGCCATCAAGTTGAATGCTTCGGCTTCTTCTTCATCTACATCTTCATCACTTCCTCATTGATTATCGATATCATCACTAGTTTGTACCATGGTGACTTAGCTTTGAGAGCTAAAGACTTGACATTTTCTTTTGGATTAATTGCTTAAAAATGTACTATACTTGCCATTTTTTGTCATTGTATGTAGACAACTATTTTTTTTGCCATTGTGTCATTCAATTTTTAAATTCGTGTTATTGTGTGTATTTTGTGACCATTTTAACCTTACTTTTTTCAAAATTTAAAGGGTAAAATAGTCATTTTACATGCAGAAATAGTCGCAGAATACACACAATAGCACGAATTCAAAAGTTGAGCGACATAAAGGCAAAAAAATAGTTGTCTACATACAATGACAAAAAATGGCAAGTATAATACATTTTTACGCAATTAACCCTTTTCTTTAATGCTCTTCGAGGAAATGCCATCATTTTCTAGGATTATTTCTTAAACCTTAAGGTTGCCAATTAGCTTGTCAAAAGGAAGTGTAGCCAAGTCCTCGGTTTCTTCAATGACCATCACTTTGGTTCTCCATTTTAATGGAAGAGTACAAAGAAACTTCCTCACATGATTTTTTCTTGAGTAGTCTTGATCTAAAGATTTGAGACTAGTGATAATAGCATTGAATCTGGTGAAGCCGCTATCGATAGTTTCTTCACTTGAGATTAAGTTCTTATATTGCTGAGTGAAAAGATCAATCTTTAACTTGTGAATTGTCTTGGTGAGTGATGATAAGTGTATGCCAAACTTCTTTGGCAATTTTACACGTGAAGACTCGTTTGTACTCTTTACGAGGTAAGGCGTTGTAAAGAGTCATCTTGACTTCGTTGTTCTTGACGAGTTGCTTATTTTGATCATCCTTAAGAAGTTCATGTGGTGTTTTAACTTTCATCTTTGTTTCTGAATCATCCGTCATGAAAATAAAATCACCATATTTTGAATGACTTGTCATAAGTCAATATCTTTGGACTTAATGTAAGTCACAGAGCAGGTTTTCCAAAAGCAAAACCCTTTGGCCTCTAACAAAGGTGGTCTTTGCATAAATCACCTCTCGACATAGTTCTTTTGAGCCATGGATCTTTACTCTACTTTTTCAAAAACCAGAGTTAGGATTTCAAATTTTTAAAAAAGAAGTTTTCGACTTGAAAGAAATTCTCAGGAAGGCTTTAACGCTTAAAAACTTGTGTAAACTGTTTTGATACCATTTGTAGAATGATAGAGGGGAGTGTATATGATTTTCTTGACTTCTTCAAAGTTTATAATCTTCGAGTCTCAAAGGAACCGAGTGGTGTGATGATATACTTAGCTATAACAACAATAAGTAGATATGTAGATAGATAGATAGAGAGAGAGAGAGACCATGATATATACTGGTTAGAGATGGGGTTTATACCATCCATACGTCCACTTACGAATCCACAACACATAAACTATTACTCTAGTATAACCCTTATGGTGGAGTATAAACTGTATTACAATTTCGCACCACTGATATGCACTAAGATCGATGCTCACAAAGAAGAGCTACTCCCTACGACATTCCGCCCTCGGAATCCACCCCTAAGAACTTGTAATTTTACTGTTCCTCTAGGGTCACTAAGATCAGCTAGGACCACTAAGAACTTCCCCTTGGAATCTGACCAACCCCAACTAGATCCCCAATGATCTAGGCTTGATCATAAAGATACAAGACTTCACTTACAACCAACTGAATAAAGTTGTTTGATAAGGATCAAGCCCTAACCTAACCTAGAGACTCAATTTTAATAAAAATGGTATGAGAAAGAATACCATCAACTAATAACACACAAGTGTGGATTAGGCACTCGTGTGTCTCTATTGCGAAGATATGTTCTTTAATAAAATGATAAAAGAGAAGATTGAAAAACACAAGAGGTGTTAAACTCAGAGGATAAAAGAAGAGAAAAAGAAAGAAAGAATGTTTTGTAGGTGGTGAGGAATTCAAAAGCTAAGATGGGGTATTTATAGGCCAAGAACCCAAATTGGTAAAAACCAATTCAAGAATGGCGTGCTGGCAATGTGTCAGCGTGCCAAAAGCCCAATCCGACTTTTTGGGTTTTGGCGTTTTTAATACCCGTTCTTGCTAAACCCCAATTGCACTTTACGTTGTGCCTATTACGGGTCTCGTAAAGACTTCACATGAAGTTTTACAATCCCCTAGGCAGAGTACCTAACCGTTGTATTGTAGTAAGGTAAGACTCGGAGGTTGTTGTTGTTCTTTAGGGGAATAGGTTGGGAAGGTTCGATCAAGATCTAATAGAGGTCTATGGGGTTGAGAGAAGATTCTTTTTGTATTTTTATTTTATAAAAAGCAGGTAAATTCATGGTTTTGGAGGTTTGGTTTGGTTTAGCTAATTAAACTAAATTATAATCTAAACTAATGGTGATAAGTTATGTGGTAAACAAACGTATTTACTTAATCATGCACTACTTTTTAGATTTCTTCTCCTAGATCTGTTGCCTTGTCACACTTGTGATGATCTGTGTAAGTATTTCCTAAGTCATGAATAAATTACATGAACCTGCCGTCTATGTAATATCCCCGTTAAGGTAACGCACTAGTAAGGTAGTATGAAGACTATTACAAGGCCCATAAGAGTATATTGCATGCAATTGAAATACCTTAAGAGGGATCAACTATATTAGGGGGTAAGGTAGTATGAAGACTGTTATCGATGATATCCTTTCTACAAACTCGTGTTTTCCTAGACGTCTATGCCAACTTTATATCTTATGGCTAGTTTTCTAAAGCCTAACGCGCACATCCATCACAAAAAGCAACATCAAAAGGATCTACAATCTAAGTTTCATGCAATCATAAGTAAATACTAAAGGATCTAGCCTAGCATATTATAAGAAAGTAAAGAACATAAATCAATCAAACAACACATAGACAACATATTGAATGAATAAAGATAGAGGATCTCACTTGATTAAAACATGTAATTAAGGCTGATACAAGAGGGTATTGACACCCTAAAAATGGCCCAAGTAACAGCCAAAATCATCTCCTAAAAGTAGGGTTCGTCTCCTAAAAGTTACACACTAAAAACCCTAAAATCGGTTTTGTATATATAGATAAAGCGGCGTGACGGCGTCGTGTTGTAGTCCATACGCCGCCACTACATCGAATATTCTAGAGTTAGTTTAAGTTGATTACGTTCTGACACCATCACCAAATCTCTCACGCCGTCATCTTGAATATCCTAACGTCGTCGCTTAAGCTTGTGACGCCGTCTCCACGCTCTGTATGGATTTTCTTCAAGGGAAAATGGTGTAGAGTCGTACTCTTGTCCGTTTCTTCTCCAAATGAGCGTAAGTTACGTGTTGTTGAAGATCTTTGAAGCTCCGATTGTTTAGATCTTATATCTAGGATTAACAATAACATTGAACATAGAATATGTATAGCGGAATTAACATAAGAATAATGATATTCAACAAGGTGTTTCTTTATTAATAACCAAACGTTCCTAACAGCCTCAATTCTAGATGATCAATTCTAGAACGTGTTATCTAAACTATAACAAGGAATCAAAGATCCTTGAGGCTGAAACACACAAATTCTAGGCGTCCACTTAGAGGACTTGACGCCTAGACACACACACACTTTTCTGTGTTTTACATCTTGACACCTAGAAAATAACACGACCTATATCTCTTTATATACTAGAGATATTAGGTTTACAAAGGATAAGAAAAAATAAAGATATTAATAAATCTTTTAATCATTTAAGTTTATTTTTAGAATCTTCAAAATCTTACACATTTACTTGAATAAATCATCTCAAATGTCACATATATTATATATTAATGTAGCCAAAGGACGAATAATAGTTACTCTCAGAAACCATTTGTGTGACTATAAAGTGTTTACGGTCACTAATACGGATTTATCTAACAAAACTTGTGCCTAATTTGTCACACATATTCGGGTTTTGGTCGCTCGTTTTCAATGAAAAAGGCCACAAACTCAACAATGTCACCGTAGGAGACCTACGGTGGCGCGACCTTTAGTGACAAATAACAAAAAAAACATGTGTGACTAAATGCACATCGTCACACATTTTTGGAGTGACCAATACCACTTTTTGTACCAGTGATTGAAACCATACCAAAAACTTCCTGTGTGTGTTGTCCAAGAACATAACTCAGCAGAGAATCAGACGTCGTATCTGTCCAATATTGGTAAGTGCTAACAGTTGTAATATATTCGAGTAGTATTAACATTCCATCACAGCAGTACTAACTATTTAAAGGCAGCAGTACTAAATATTGCTCAAACAGTATTAAATATAAAGGAGCAGTACTAACTTTTTAATAAGCAGTACTAAGTAATTACCACTGTTAATGTTACTCCTTCCTGTTAGCAACGCTTTATCTATTACAAAACTATTGCTAAACCGTCACTAATCTGAGTACTCCTTCTTCCCATTGCATTTAGAGACACTTTTTTTGTCACTAATCTGAGTACTCCTTCCTCTCAAGCTATTAGTGACGCTTTAACTGTCGCTGATCTGTTGCTAATTTGTTGCAAAGCTGTCGCTAATCTGTTACTACATAGCATTCTCCTTCCTACCATACTTGTAGCGACACTTTTTCTGTTGCTACACTGTCATTAATTTGTCATTCACTTGGCATTATTAAAAGTATTCGAGTGGTATTAACTTTGATAGCGAGCAGTATTAACCAGCAACAACAATACTAAAACATACAAACGAACTGTATGATGCATTCTTTACTTATTACCTCAATTCAAGAAGGGGGTTTTGCTCCAACTCTGAACTCACTTCCACACTCGTTTAATGACACACATTCACTCTCTGCGCTGTCCTTTAAAAGCAAGGATCTGAACTTTACTCGTTCAGCCTCATCTGTATCGAAACCCATTTGTGCTCACTCTTAGATGCTCAAAAACAAAGCCCATAGATGGCATGAGCAATTGCAATGCTGGTGTTTAAATTTTAAAGGCTGTGTTACTGTAGCTTCTGTGAAGAATTTCCAGGTTGTAGCTTCTGTTGATCATTCTCTCAATGTAGCAGTACAAATACTCATTCCTTGTTACTTGTAGCGTACATAAGTAGTACTATGTAATCTTCTGATCCCAAAAGTAGTACAAACTTTCTTTTCTTTTTGCACTATTAACAAACAAATGAGCAGTACTAATTTCCTTTGTGAGTAGTAATAACCAAACAAGTAGTACATGAACCTGCTGTTACTTGATGTCATTAATATCCGAACGTCATACCTTTCTGCTCCTTCAAATCAATACCAGCATTTTTGATTCATCATTCTCGTCTTTAATTTATGCTTTGAAACGAACATAAGAAACCTAGTCACGTGCTCCAATCTGTTTGACGCCACTTATACTTTTGTATACGCCTTCCTGATATAACATCATGATTGATCTAAGATACATAAGATCAGAAACACGCATCATGAAGCTTCTTGTAACACAAATGATGAGATCATAAATAATGAATCTGATAGTCAAAAACCCTTCTTGTATTAGGGTTTCCTTGATCTCAATTTAACAATACAGATCATGCAACAAAACCACAACTCGAAACCCTTTCAACAATTTATCAATCATATTGAATACCCATAACATGTAGAGAGGACGATCATAAACATTGTTATATCAACTTATCTTCAAAACCCTAGAAAACTTTTTATCCAAAACGATTTCTTAAAAATTAGGGTTTTCTTTAAAACCTTGTAGATCCTAGATATCAAGAGCCCTGTAGCTTTGATACCACCTGTTAAAGATCTTTGAAGCTCCGATTGTTTAGATCTTATATATAGGATTAACAATAACATTGAATATAGAATATGTATAGCGGAATTAACATAAGAATAGTGTTATTCAACAAAGTGTTTCTTCATTAATAACCAAACGTTCCTAGCAACCCTAATTCTAGATGATCAATTCTAGAACGTGTTATCTAAACTATAACAAGGAATCAAAGATCCTTGAGGCTGAAACACACAAATTCTAGGCGTCCACTTAGAGGACTTAACGCCTAGACACACACATACTTTTCTATGTTTTACATTTTGACACCTAGAAAATAACACGACTTATATCTCTTTATATACTAGAGATATTAGGTTTACAAATGATAAGAACAAATAAAGATATTAATAAATCTTTTAATTATTTAAGTTTATCTTTAGAATCTTCAAAATCTTCCATCTTTTAAAGAATTCCTCCTTTGCCTTTTAAGTCCTTTATCTTTCATATGTTTTGTCTTATCAACTCAAATATAATTCCCAACAATCTTCCCCTAGTTGATAATGACAAAACCAAAATAAGCATGAACTTCCCCTGAAGCTAACATATATGAAAGAATAAGGATCTATGCAATTTCACCAAGGATCTGTAAGTTGCACATCTTCTTTGTAAATCTTCTTCCCTTTTTTGTCATAATCAAATAGGGGACTAAAGGATGCAACTTTGATTTTGACAACCACAAACCACTATCACACTTCTAATCCAGCCTTCCAACAACTTAAATTACCCTCCATGACGCGCCTTAAGATAAATGAACTTGAGCAGTAGAAACTTAAACTAGTAAAAACCTTCACATCATGTGGTACATGTAAATGGTTAAACATTTTAACAATAAGCTTCCCCTGAAACCCATATATTAACCATTTCTTGAATCTTCAATTCTGTACGCTCTATGTAATGATTACTGATGAAGAAAACTAAGTATAACGAACTTGATGTTGAAGTAGAATAACCCAAACTTGTGTCTTATATCTTGTACTATCCACGTGACGTTAAACTTATAAATAAATCTGTGAAATATAAGTAGATTGTAATCTCTTGATAATTATCCTCATCTTTTATGAGACACCAGACCAAAGTGATAGCAAATGTATGCATTGAGCACCATAAGAGAAATCGCACACCTTTGCTAGATTTGTCAAGTATTCGTCACATCATTTCTAAGCATGAACAAGTTATCTTCAAAGTGTAACACCCACTTTAAGATATGATAAAACACAAACCTAAATAATTCCACTTCACCGTTAAATAAGTGATAAATAACCATCTTTGTAATCATTTAAACCAATAAAGTGCGAGCCTTTAAATCTGTTAAGAACATTCACTGGTACAAAAACTGGTATTCATCACACATGTTGTTTTTTAAACGGCTACACAGTCAGATATTTATGTGACTAAATGTACCAGGATAAAATAAACAACCACACTGAACTCATTTTGTGTGACCATTTCAGAATTTCATTGTCACACATTTGAATATTTATATGACTAGAGGTAACTGGTAATTTTTTGTTAATTATTTCGTCACTTATAATTTGGGACGTGTGACAGATACAAATAAGTTTGAAACATTAGTCACACTATATATATACATATGTGACATATATATGTCACACAATTGAACAGTGTGACCAAAATCCATATATGGTCACATGAAGTAATTGTGTATGTGGCTAAATCATATAGTCAAGTTTGTCACACATTATTTAAAAGTGACTGCTATTTTTTGCTGAATATTTAGCCACATATGAATTTGAAATGTGTGACAACTGAAAAGTAAGTTTGAAGCATTAGTCACGATATACATTTAAAAGTGACAAATATATGTCACACACTTGAACAGTGTGACCAAATGTCATATATGGTCACACTAAACCATAGACATACATGATTAAGTGTAACCAAAATTTGATACATATGGTCACGTAAGTTAATATGTGTGTCTAAAGTTTAGTGTGTATTTGCTTGCCAAAACCTAATGTGTATAGTCACATTTATATGTAGCATGATCATGTGACTATAGGCTTTACAATAGTCACACCATATCACAAATGTGTATCTAAATTATGTTTATGGCCACATTATAAGGGTATTATATGTGACCAATACATTCAAAATAGTCACATTGTGAAATATTCATGTGACTATTATTTATAGCAAAATGTGAACTCAGTTATCATTAACCTTGATATTAGTCACATTGAGTGTTTGTGTGACTAAATTCAAGATGTTATATATGGTCACATGAAGTATTTATTTAGGTGTCTAAATCATAAAGTCATATTTTGTCACACATTATTTAAGTGTAGTCACAATTCGATACATATGGTCACACATTTCTGATAACTTATGTAATTTTGAGGGGTTAGATATGGGATTTTATAGTCTATCTAGTTTGAGTCTAATTTGATATTCACTGCATGAATTGAGTTCAGACTATTAGTTTGAGTCTAATTTGATGTTGAACCCAATCCTAGATCGATTCCTTAGCTTGTAAAGAGTATGTTACCTTGGATAAATCCAAACTAACAATGATAGAAACTTTGTTAATACTAAAGAGTATGCGGAATCTACTCTTCAATACTTTAGAAGAATCAATGACAACTAGTAACAATGAATGAAACAATAAGAATACAAATAAGTTCCGAATATATTAATAACGATACTCTTAATAGTGATAGGGTTTCAAATAACCTGAAGCTTCTAACTATGAATTCAACTATATGAATGAGATCTCTATTTGATACGTGCTAAACTAGATACCCTAGGGTCCCCTTTTATACACCAAGGAACCTTAATAGGTTTACAAAGCGTATTACTAATCAAAGCTTATCTCTTCCTATTCGATCTCATCCATAACTGATAAGCAGTACTAACTGCTACATAACAGTACTAACATACTAACAGTACTAACTTACAAAGACAGTATTAATATTTACTCTAACAAACACTAAATAATTGGAGTAATATTCTTCATAACCTTCAGCAGCAGCAAAATCTTTAACTAGCACATAATCTTTTAACTGATCTAGTAGTAACTCTGAACCAACATCAGAAACTCCAAAACTAATATGAAGCCTTTAAATCCCAACAATCCCCCTTAAACTTGATATTTACCTTGTTAATCATCAAGTTTCTTCATATGAAACATCTTGATCATGAAGAGGATGTATCCAAACACATCTTTACTTTACATTTCATCTATCTGCTTCTGAATAAACTTAAGTAAGTCAAAAGCAGCTTCACTTTCAGATTCAGTTGTCAATCTCAAAACTAACATCTTCTCAAGAGTTTCTTTGAAAGTGCGATACTTTATTTTGCGAGCATGTGAAACTCAGATAGCCATCTTCTTGCATTAATAATATAAACTCTACTGTTTTCATACATAATTCCAGCTTTGTGGGAATATAATCTTCTTGATTCTTTCTAGAGTTCATCAAATGCATTTGCCTCATACATAGTTCTTTAAGTCACCCCACAGTTATTAGATTCACATTTCCCATAGGAGTTGTGTTTACAAATCTTCTGCATCACTAGAAACTATGTAAACTTAAGAATGTCCTTCGATCAACCTTGAAAAACATTTCAATGAAAAGTCTTGATATAATCTTGAAATTCAATCAGCTCTATAAAACTCTGTAATAGTTATGAGGTTCTCCATTATTTGTCATTATGATAAAATTCAGACTTCCAATCAACAATTTGTGACCTCTTGTCCAAGAACTTCATAATCAATTGCTTTTTCGTTCATAGGAACTTTACTCAGAAACAGTATTTAGTTGTTTTCCTCTATAAGATCAGCATCTGTCTTTTGCCTTTTAGAGCTCCTCTTGTCCCTAATCCTTTTCTTTCTCTTATTTGTACTCTCCACATCTTTATTACTACTTTCTCTTTCAGCTTTGGTTCAGGTCTTTTAATTACTCCCTTTCTTCTTCTTCAGATCCAATAGGAACAAAAGTATCTACCAGCTCTTTTTCCTTATGGTAAAGACCCTGAATCTCTTTAAAATCTCTATGCTTTAGTTGGGCATGAGTAAACCTACCTGTATTCTTTAGATAAGTCATCATTAGGTTTCTTACTGGTTTTTTGGGGGGGAACCTTTGTAGGTGGTTTGCTCCTGATAGCCTAGCTCTTTCTACTGCCAACTATTTCTTCCTATTCTTAATGAATTCTGCTAGCATTCTTTCCCTCTCTTCAATTGTGTACATCTTTCATGCTCTTCAGAGTATTCTAGCTGCCTAATTCATGATTCAGCATATAATCTGTTGCTTTGAACAAAATCATATAATTCAGCAGCGCAACCATAGAAGCTTCTTCTTGTCTTTTGGCTTCTTCTTCCAGTTCAACCTGAATCTTATCATGAAGATCTTTAGCAACTTGTTCATCATATATAGATAGATCCTTTATTTTCACTGGCTTTTCAGATTCAATCATTATTGCTTTGCCTTCAGAAGAATTATGAAATGAAACTATTGTTTTCTGTGTAACTGAAGGCTCTTGAATAGTAATCCCTTTAGCCTTTGGTTTTGTAGTTATAACTGTTGTATCAGAGTTTAAAATAGGTACAATTATAACCACTTTAGGCTTAGAAGTCTTCAATTCAGTCAATGCTTCAGCCATTATCATGTCATTATCTGTTAATTCCTTAGCAACAACACTAACAGGCTCAACAGCAGTAATAGTTACACTATTAGTAGTAACTAGTGAACTAACAGTAGTAACTGCAGGCTCAAAACACTTAACTTCAACAACAATAGCAGCACTAACACAGTTTCGCTGGCTTCAAACTACTTCTGACTCCATGATCAGACAGTTGTATCAAAAATCAGATCATCATCCAGCCTCTGAGTCTCATCCACCAAAGAAATCTCAGCATCAGCATCAATATCAGAAATCATCCCCCCCTGTTTGGATGCATTCTCCTCAGCACCCAAACTAGCTTCCTCTGAAGATTCCACTCTGGTTGCAGAACCAATCTTTCTTAATCTTCTGAGAACTGAGGGTTTTGACTTTCTCCTTTTCTCTAGCTTTTCAACCCTCTTCTTCAAACTTAAAATTTCAGTAGCTTGAGCAAGCTTGTCCTTCTCCAAAGCATCAACCTTCCTCTGCAAACTTGTACACAAAGCCATCAATTCAGCTAGTTGCAGACTACCCTCTTCACTTCTAGGTGGGTTAACACCAGTGAGAGGTGAATCATGGGGTGATGAGTGAGTAGGTTCTTATTCAGGGGAATCATGAGGTGTGGATGGCTGGTCTTATGGTTCAGATGTGGAAGGAGCACTTGTGGTGGCTGGTTGCTCTTCATCAACAGGCATCTCAACATCTTCATCTGCTTGAGTTTGAGGTTGAACCAGCATAGTGTCAAATAAAGGAGTCTCATTCCCAGAAAATCCTTTACCAACTCTCCTCATATTTGCAAACACCTTCTGAGTGAGAGCAGGGGATGTATACTTTGTGTGATGGCTGGTCATATCATCCACTTGATTGTCCAAAAATACTTGTATAAACCGTGGATACATCAGAAACTTGGCTGAACTGTCCACATTTCTGACCATGCTTTCAAAAATATACTTTGAAAAATTGAATTTTCTGCCTGTGGCTAGGCAGATGACAGCAGAGGCCATGGTACTGCTAAATTCATTCCATGCAGTCCTCTTGGCACTCAGGCATTGTATAAGGGTGTGGATTAGAAACTTCCATTGTGGAGCAAAGGAGGCCTTGTAGAATGTCAGCTTTGGTGGAGGTTTTTCATACCCCATTCTGGCAAGTTCTTCAAAAATCTCATTATTTGGCAGACATTCAACCCCTTTAGCATCTTCCAGATGAAGATCTCTTCTTATGATTGCTTCTGAAACAAACACCTTTTTGCCATCAATTAGGGCTTGTAACTGAACCACGCCATTTACTGTCTTTAATTTGGCCGTAGACCAAAATTGCTTGATACATGACACATATATGGTGGGATTAACGGTTAAAGCATATCTGATTGTACTTGCGTTGAGAAAATCCAAGATTTGATCAAACCCTTCACTAGCATCTGATTTGGACAGATATGCGACCATGTTATGAGTGTCAGCGAACGTTAGAGGTGCCATTGGTGCTGGGTTTTGATGATGATTGATGAAATTGAGTTAGGGTTTATGATTAGAGAGAGTATGTAAGTATGAAATCGATCAAGTGATGATGTTTGCGGCATAATTTTATTCTTCATGTGCTAAGCGATGTTGGGGGCTTATTGTAGATTGCAGATACTGGTTTATGCTCCCCTGAAATTTCAGTAAGTGATGTTTTTTATTACATTATAAAGACAATAGTATAAAGGCCTTTGTATTAGTGATTTGAATGTGTTAAATAATGACAGTGTCACCTTGTTTATGAGTTCTGAGTTTTGTTTTCATATTAGATATTGTGCGAATGCTAATCTATTATATTAGAAAGGTGTTGTGCGGAAGGACGAGAGTTTTTAGTGTCAAGCGTGTGAGAAGGCTGTTGATTATCCAGTTTTGAGGTGAGTTGTTAACAAAATTAGACCATATTTACATTGAGAAAGTATACCTGACATAGTGAACCTCATACACGCTGGTACCGGTTTGAATTAGACACAACGACATCAACATCCAAACTCACAATGTAGTTACACGTATCAGATAAAATTGATCATTATAACACTTCATATACATCCTTCAATGTTTAACGGAAACACAATATTACACATTCCAAACAAAAGCCACATTAGAAAAAACTTTCAAGTTTCACAAAGCATGAGAACTGCCACGTATGTCGCAAACGAAAACAAAACTCACAACACTAAATATACTGTCATCACATAAATATTTCACATAAATACAACTTATACACCAAAAGAAAAAAGAACTGAACAAATAAATCAAATTTGCTCAATTTGTAAATTAAGGCACACAACTGCCAACTTTTCAACCAGCCTACAAATTACTATTTTCGTAACCGCATCAAACCAACTACAACGTCTGTCACAAACAACAATAAACATAGAGCCACTGTTTAGTTTGCAACTGGCCTTATACCAACCAATACTCTAAAACATAGCGCCACAATAGACCAAATTCAAGCACAAAACTACTTCAGTGCAAACTTAAACACAATCAAGATCAAATAAACAACTAACTCTTGAGTAATCAACAAACCTTAAATAAAGAAATCTCAAATCATTGAACATAACATAAACATTATAGAAACTGAAACTACACAAAGAATCATAAACCAAATAACATATTCAGAGCAAAACTGAAGATTAGAAAACACATGATTTTTACTTAATATCATAATATTCATTTCATAGAACATTCATACAATTCATAACAGCTTCATACCATCCTTACATACTTAACTATATCTAAACATAACCTTTAACCAAAAGCTTCACAATAAACACAAAATACTAATAACATTATCATCCAACCATAATCAAACCACGTCAGCAACACCTTCCAAAATCTCCACATTGGTCTCAAGTTTCTCAATCTCCTCCAATGCATCATTAATCACTTCATTCAACCCATCTAATCTACCCTGCTTACCCCTCCTTGCATCCTTAGCAGCCAACCAACTGTCATGCACCTCTTCCTGATTCTTCATGGCTTCAAACTCGGCCACCACGGCATTGAGTTGATCAATACACTCCGTAGAGGTAGCAACTTCAGAACAGATACGATCAACAAACCTGCGGTTCTCAGCAATCTTTTGCTCTAAAAAGAACTTAGTGTACCTGGAAGGAGAAGTTTCACTACTGAAAACGATAAGATCATTCGTAACTCGCCTTGCAATCATGTTTTGAACACCCTCACCATCCATTTAAATATAAATCAAGTGGATTAAAAGATAGATAATGAAAATCAACAATTGAAGACAAGATGGAAGAGATAAGATGAAGATATGAGTGAAACTGGGGAGTATATAAAGAAAAATTAATGGTCGAGATTAAAATTAAGACCATCATTATGATGGTTAATCCAAACAGCGATTTCAGATACTAATAAATGGCGGTCATTCACACATACAGTGTTATATAGATCTATAATAATTCCCTAAACTTCAACCCCTCATATTTAAAAAACACACGTATAAACCCCCAATTCTTTTAAAACATACAAACTAAACCCTCAATCATTAATAAACATACCGAACTAAACCCAAAGTATACTCAAAAACTAAAACTGCAAGAAACAATTTTTAATGTGCATCCAATTACAGCAAGACAATCGCTACATTTGTGGAACATTGTCAACAAAAATGTTTCTATGCTTACAAAAACTTTTATAAAAATAAACACAACTTTCAAATTATAATAATTGCGACTAAGTATCAACCCATGACCTAGCCCGGTGCAACGCACGGGCGTGGTAATGCCTCGTGTATAAATACAAGTATGAACTAACCTAATGCAAGTGTAGTTAATGTTTATGTCATATTAACTACACTGGCATTGGCAGCTTAAGCAAGATACAATATATACAAACACATCAACCAAACCTGAAGTAAACAATTAATAGATAAATTGAAATCCTTTACAAGAGTATTTACAGTAAAACAAAAGCTTAAATAGGTTCTGTAGACAAACATAAATCCTTAAACAAAGTGTGACAACTTGAGCATGACATGCTTCACTTGGATTTTCGTATAACAATACCTTCACAATCGGTTCGATAGTAGTCATTTTGTGATTCATTACCCAAGTCACGTCGATTTACACGTGGCAATATGTTATCATTGTGCTCATGAATGACTGTACTAAATTCCTCATCGACTTCGTCATATGTATCTTTGTAATTCTTGGTAGGTGTTCTAAAGACAATAGACAATTTTTTATCTATCTAGTCTTTCACATAAAACACTTGTCGTGCTTGTGAGGCTAATATGAACGGATCATCCTTGTGGCCTAAACTATTCAGGTCTACCAATGTATAACCAAGATTAGGATCGTGTTTGACCCCACCAGCTTTGTGATTAACCCAATCACATTTGAAAAGAGGAATTTGCCTGAAACGGTAATCTAGTACCCATATCTCTTGTAAAATCCCATAATAAAATGCTTTTCTTGTGGTTGCAACTTCTTTGGATATGCTGCCTCAACACTAACCCCACTGTTCTGATAAACTATGCCATCATTACTTTTCGTACGAAATGTATACCCATTGATGTTATATGCCCGTATTTCACTATGGTGGCGCGTGGCCCATATGATATCCACCTTACAGTTTCTGATACACTATCTTTGGATATCGCTAACTCTCTCTCAACCTGAATTTCATTACATGTATATATTACCTTTAAATTGCAGGAACAACAAACAAACAATTAAAGAATATGAGTGTTTGGGATGTTGAAATGGTGTGCTGGTGGACCTCTATCTAATGTCATATACAAGAGGGACACTTCACATTTTATCTCAACTCACTTCTATTTAGCATCGAACAAACAATTATAAACAACATACGAGTAATTACCTCTTCGCGTAACCACTTAGCAAAAGATTTACTGTTGCTATTCGTTTACTCGGGTTTTTTGTTTTCAAAACTCGCTTGTGTCGCCTGAAACAAAACAATGTCTTTGATTATTATATTTGATAGAACATTTTAAGCAACGAAATAGACATGTGTTAGTAATACTTACTCGATATACGGTACAATTTCATCTGTATTATGTATTACATACAAATGTGCTTTCTGAAAGACTTCCCTGGAAACTTCACTTGATTTGCCGGCCGACAATGGATTTCCGTCCTCATTTTCATTGGTTACATGTTTATCAGGTGGGATACCAATAGTTTTCATGGTTTTATGATATTCGCTAAAAAACTCTATTGTTTCTTCCGCGATAGTCTCCTCAGCAATGCATCCCTCTAGTCTATTTATGTTTCGCACATGTCCTTTAATAACCTTCATACATCTTTTGAAGGGATACATCCACCGAAAGCATATGGGACCACATCATTTTACCTCCATAGTTAGGTGCACAGTCAAGTGTATCATAATATCAAAAAATAACGGAGGAAAGAACTTCTCGAGTAGGCATAGTGTCACAATAAGTTCCAATTGCAGCTTATCTAGTTCTTGCAAGCTGATTTCTTTCCTATATATAAATTTGAAGAAAAAGCAAAACCTAATAATAGCATATCGTGTGGGTGGGTGCATGATTGAACGTATAGAAATGGGCAAAAACTCTTGCATTAGCATGTGATAGTCATGCGATTTAAGGCCAATGAGCTTCCTATCCTTTAGGCTGACCAAACTAGAGAAATTTAAACAATAGCCTTGTGGTATGTTGGATAACGTTTCACAAAATATGTCTTTTTCAGCATTCGTTAATGTGTAACCTGTTAGAGGTAGTGTTGTTTTGTCTTCTTCTTGCCTAGCAAACAACTCTGATTTTATCCCTAACTCTGCCAGATCCAATCGAGCATTCATTCCATCTTTTGTCTTTCCAGGAACATTTAGCAAAGTTCCGACTAGACTCTCACAAACATTCTTTTCTACATGCATGAAGTCAATACAATGTGGAACAGAATTATGCCTCCAATACTTTAGCTTTCGATACCAAATGTTGAATTTCTTCCAATATGCTTCATTTATTTGGTTTGAACTACCCTCTTCTTTTGTTGTTTTCCTTTTCTGCTTTTCAATCTTCCTACCTCTGCCTCTCGTATCTTCTTGGTTTTCTGAGGTCTTATTGTTTGTTCATTTTCCTTTTCCCCACTTATTTTCAATATGTTGTACCTCGTTGTATATTTGTTCCCTGGTTAATGGATTTGGAGCAAGCTGAAATTCTTGTTGTCCATTAAACGCCTTCTTTTGCCTTCTGAACGGATGGTTGTATGGTAGATATCGTATGTGTCCAGCATAACTTTGCTTGGATGAGGCAGAAAGTCTAACACAGTGTGTTTCTTTCCCACATACTACACAACCTTTGAATCCACTATATGGGCAGCCACATAATGTACCAAGTGCAGGGTAATCGTTTATCATCCATAACACAACGGCACGCAGATTAAAGTTTTCTTTTGTGGAAGCATCATATGTATCAACCCCTGTCTCGAATAAGGTATGCAGATCATCAACCAACGGTTCTAAAAAATCATCGATATCATTTCCTGGGTATCCCGATATTAATACCAAAAGCATGATAAACTTTCTTTTCATACATAACCATGGAGGAAGGTTGTATATGATAGATAAAACTGGCCATACACTATGATGCCTAGTTCCTGAGTTGACGTCAACCCCATCAACCGATATTCCTAGCCGTAGATTTCTCGGATCTTTAGCAATTTCGGGGAATTTTTCATCTATGGTACGCCATGCCTATGAATTTACGGGGTGATGTAAAACACCATCTGTTATCCTCCTTGTTACGTGCCATCTTAGATCTTCTGAAATACTTTCTAACTTAAAGAGTCGTTGTAGTCTGGGTATAATTGGAAAATACCACATTACCTTTGCCAGAATGTTTTCGTACACTTTATGTGTCTTATTATCCACCTTCCATCTTGATATCCCACAAGTTGGACAAACAGTCAACTCCTTGTTATCCTTCCAGTAAAGAATGCAGTTGTTTTTTTTGGGGTAAAGGGGACTATTCCCCGGTAAAATATATTAATAACCCAAAAAGCCAATAAGTACTATGGAATGTGACTGAGTGTCACATTAACCTCAAGCCAAAGCTTGAACTACCACAAGATCATATGACATGCCATATAATCACTAGCTAACTATTACAAAACCAATAACACCAATAGGGAAGAACCACCTAATGGTGCATAAACAAAAGCAACTAGCCATAAACAACTAGATAAAAACAGCTTCAGGAAGCTCCCAAAGCCTAGCCATTCTTTCACCATTCTTGGACTTCTTTAGCTTACAAGACAGCAACTTGAGACACACGGATGTTTTAATGCAATCCACAATCTGATCATTTGTGCGTTTACCTTTCTTGAATAATCTCCAATTCCGCTCTTGCCATATAAAGTACGCAGTGGCTGCAACAACAATCTTAGCAACAACGCTCTTCATGGTTCTTCTTTTCGCAATAGGCAAAATGGATTGAATAATATCATAAATACTAGGATTAGATGAATCCAGGCCCGCAAAAAGTTTTAGCCTATCCCATTCTAGGAGTAGTTTTTTAAAGTAGCTTAATATAGATTTTAGTGTAATTTCTTAAATATAATTTTTAGCTTATTGTTTTTATTTTTTTTTGGTTAAAGGGTTACCCCGGTAAATATATTAATCACAAGAAAATGTTAAAGTACAATGGAATGTGGCTGAAATACCACATTAACCTCAAGCTAAGCTTGAACTACCAAACTAACATTTG